>CAJDSM010025069.1:0-10855 GCA_903981925.1 Ostrea lurida | reverse complement strand
GACTTATTTTACTGTATGAAAATAAATTGTTAAGAATACATACATGTGAATAGTACAGGAGGTCAAAATTTTTGGTACCAGTAAAAAGGGCTTTCATAAGAAATACACATGTGAAATAAGAAAGTCCTATCACTTACCATTCAAAAGGTATGGCCATTGTTAAAGTTTTTTGAAAAGTAGGTCAAACTTCAAGTCAAGATAAGAAGGTCAAAATATTTCAGTACCCAGTAGAAAGAAATAAGAAATACACATGTGAAATATGAAAGTCCTATCTTACCATTCTAATATTATTGCAAATGTTGAAGTTTGACCTAGGTCAGGAGTAGGTCAAAATGTTTGGTACCAGTTGAAAGGGTCTGTCATAAGAAATACACATATGAAATATGAAAAGCCTATCACTTACCATTCAAAAGTTATGGCCAATGTTAAAGTTTTTGAAAAGTAGGTCAAACTTCAAGGTCAGGAGGTCAAAACTTTGGTACCTGGGTTGAAAAGGCTTGTCATAAGAAACACACATGTGAAATATGAAAATCCTATCACTTGCCATTCAAAAGTTATGGCCAATTTTAAAGTTTTTCCTGTGGACAAACAGACAGACAAACAGACAAATAGATAAACGGACAGACCAAAAACTATATGCCCCAGAATTGAAGATTCTTGGGGCATAAAAAAAAACCAAATTTAAATACCTGAACAAACGAAAGTTAGGATGAAACACACCAACATAGCTGAATACTGTACCTCATGCAACAAAGTTTGGCCATGTTTGTCAGTACAGTTTATATTAGCACCATTCCTGACCAGTGAATCAATAAAGTCCAGGTCCACTTTGGAATTAGGATTCCGAGACTGCCCCAACTGGTAAAAATAGTCAATGAGAGTTTTATCATTGGCCGTGCGAAGTTTCTTCCTGGTGTCCTGCTTCACACCGAACGGTTTAAAGGCTTCCAGGTCCTCCATTTGATCTATTCCTTTTCCCTTCACCGACACGTTCTCTTCATCGTCTGCATCCTCTATTGGGCAGAAATTCAAAATCCATGAAATATTTACCACAGTTTGAAGTATTGATTGTAAATGTAATACATTTAAGTTGATTATGCAGTCAATTTAATTATTTCGAATAAAATTTTCATCTCACATACAGTATATGTCACCCTACTACTTTAAACAATCATAGTTATCAGATCCTAGCTAGCCTATACAACAGAAAAATTACAGTGTAACAACATTTATTGATTATGGGTGTCAAAATCCACACATATTATTTTCACAAATTATCATGCATCATAGGGTATTTTTCATTTGAAAATTTGATCCAAATGATATTTTATTCTCAGTGGTACAAGTGCAACATGTTCAGTTGTGGCATAAAGAGACGTATTATTAGACCCCGAAAACTAGTGAATTATGATGTTTTCTCATGGGGAAAAGTTACAGACAATTTAAAATAAAATATGATTAGATTTGCAATCTTCATCTAGATCTCTTTCATAAAACTTACTGATTACCGATGGAAGGCATTCAATGATATACATGCAGTATAAAAGTACATTGTACAAAAATTTAATTTAAAGAAATGGTACATCACTAAATAAAATGTTCTGTCTGCTATGACTTACATACACATTAATAAAACTGTTTAATATCAGATATATTCAGTATTTTAAAATATTACTGAAAAAATGAATTTGTCGATAAATTTAGTAATCATTATTATAATTTCAAATTCTGATGTTTAATTGCACTGGAATCCAAAATGCTACGTAAAGCCGTTTCATGCAGTAATGTAGCTTCTATATATAGCCTCAACAATTATAGTGCTGTACATGCATGTCTACAATATTTTATAGGCAATAGAACTGCTTCATTCAAACTATATATGCACAACTACCGGTATATTTCCACCAGCTGAAGGGGCTTGTCAAAAGGATTATGCATGTGAAAAATGAAAAGTCTATCGCTTACCATTCAAAAGTTAAGGCCAATATCAAAGTTTTTGAAAAGTGGGTCAAAGATCAAGGACAGAAGGTCAANAAGTCTATCACTTACCATTCAAAAGTTAAGATCTGGATATCAAAGTTTTTGAAAAGTGGGTCAAAGATCAAGGACAGAAGGTCAATCAAAAATTATGGTACCAGTTGAAAGGGCTTAATTGTCATAAGGAATATACATGTGAAATATGAAAGTCCTATATCATTCAAAAGTTATAGCCAATGTTAGTTTTTCCTGCGGAAAAACAAACAAACTATATATGCCCCCCAAATTGAAGATTCCAGGGGCATAAAGACAAATATCTATATGATCTTACAACATGTACATGTTACAACTAATTGTAATGCAATAATATATGCATCATTATACACAACAGACATATCTGACGTCTGGCTTTCTACAATAGTAGACAATGAATGGACTTTGAAAATGCATGCAAAATGACAGTTTAGTGATATTAATCAAATTTAATGGTAACTATGCTCTGGCAATGCACACCAACCAACACTTTCTTTGTATTAAATCATGAACTTCAAATTGTTACCTAAAAACGATTCCTTTTCATCCTCATAAACTAAACAGAATAACAAATCAAAAGTGACGGTTGAATTCATCAAAAGAACAAATTAAAATCTTTTTTGGAAAACAATTCTCTTCTCTGCAATAAATCATAATTTCATATAAGTTAACAAAGAATAGTTAGTTAACATAATATTCCATTTAGCAAAAGAAATTTTACATAGAACGTGATTGCGGTCCATCACTTTACAAAAAAAACACTGAAATGTCCTTCGGTTTTAAATCAAATTCTCTTTGGGATGTTATAAATTTAGTAAGTTTATGCATTACTTAAATCAAGAAGCCAAATCCACTGTATACTGTTTATTAATTTCAACTACACAGGACTCTGATACACAATCAAGCTCTTGTTAGTGTTTTATTCATTTACTTAAGCCAATGGACACAAGCAGTAGTTGTCCCAAGAAAATAAATCATACCTATCAAACTATGAAATTCATCCCAACGCAAATGCCCGGGGTCTAACATAGAATACAGGAACAAATTTGTAAGTATACTATTTTCATTGTCAAATGATGAATTTTTCACTTTTTGGTACCGGAGTATATGCATTCAATTAAAAAGTAAAATCTAACAGGGAATGCATTAGTTTTCTTTAGAACAGATCAAGCTTTATTTGATTAATCACATGGGCTCTGTGACAAGAGAACATGATTGTATTGTTTCTGATTTTCTCTTGGGGTGTTCCCTCAATACATTTTAATTCTGCAGTTTTTATTTCTTAAATACCATAATTCTAGATCATGATCACTAGTACATCAATGTACTCCAAATTCATATAATTCACAAATTTTATGTGTATACAGCTGTAACTTAAAAGTGCAAGAAATACTAAAGCATATCATGCTGCTACAATGATTAAAACAAAAGTAGCTAGGTTTTCAGGAATAATGTCTTCCTGCTCAAGAAGTTTACAAAATGCAGAATATTTGACGTGTGTTTTTATGTGTATATCTACAATACACTATGGCCACACTAAAATGGCATGTTTTTGTCACATAGGAAACCATAATTTCATAAAAGATCCGTACTATTTGTTTAAGCATCGAAGGTAATTTTATAATCATTATATGATAGACAAGTTTTGAGTTACTGTGAAAACACTGTTTTATTCTAAAATTACACCCAACAGTCACATGATTTAGAAGTTTTGATAGTCCTTGATATTTCCAATGCACATAATACCATTACAATTACATGCCTACAGTACGAGTTCTCAAACAGCTGAGGGCTACCATGCTGATGCAAGAAAGTGAGTGGCAGCAAAGGCAACATTTCACCCAAATACTCAATGCTTTTGCAGGAGGCTTAGAAAAATACTGATGGAAATCTAAATACATGTAGTCCCTCCCCCATTACCCCAATCAGTGATTCTCTTGAAAAATAGACAGATACATGTTAGAAGAGATATATGTAAAAAGCATGCAGTTCTGTGCAAGTTCAATGCTGCCATGTGAACTGGCCTGGGGTACATGTAACACCTGTTTTTAGANTGTGCAAGTTCAATGCTGCCATGTGAACTGGGGTACATGTAACACCTGTTTTTTTTAGAAATATTGTTTTATGTATATGTTCAAAATGTAAAAATCTGTATTGTTTTTCATTTTCTTCTTCTTAGAATTTAACCTTGCAAGAAAACCAAAATTCACAGGATATCAAATTGTCACGTTGTTAAATTCACGAGGACTATCAAATATTGTCACGTTGTAAATTCACAGGACTATCAAATTGTCCACGTTGTAAATTCACAGGACTATCAAATTGTCACGTTGTAAATTCAGGGGGAAATAGTTGTTCATGCAGTAAATCAAAACTCTCCTGTTAAACAGTATTCAGCATTTTTGTGTGGCCTAATATATACATGATATATAACATGTGTACATTAAATATGTTCTACTTTGACAGATCTTACCATATTTTTCTGTAGTACAAAATATCCAATGTTGAATGATTTCATTAAAAAAAAAGTTAAAGAGGGAAATATTAGTATATATATATATCAAATTTGAAAACTCATGCAGGTCAACGGGTATAAAATTCATAAAAGGATCAATTCTATGCTACACAAAATACATGTATCTACACATACTAAAACAACAGTACTTTCAAGGAGTATCATAATATAAAGGAATCATAGGAAAAAGAGAATGAATGTAGAAAATCATAAATTTGTTTTCTTCTTTGAATAGTAATGGTATACATTATCAACAGCAAACAATATGTACAGTGAACTTACTTTTAGATTTGATAACTCGTTTGGTTGATGAATAACTCTTCCACTTCGAGGCCAGACCCTTAGCTCCAACAATGGCAGATATTGCGTTTTGCTTGTTCTTGGTTTCCTTAAATTTGTTCTTCAATGTGTTGATAAATTTGCTGAAACAGTAATGANCAATGGCAGATATTGCGTTTTGCTTGTTCTTAGTTTCCTTAAATTTGTTCTTGAATGTATTGATAAATTTGCTGAAACAGTAATGCATAAAAGTATAAAATGAACATGCTTTAATTTCCAAACTAATGACATGTTCACTTTTGTATATGCTTCTCCATTTCTGTAAATCACTTAGCTGCAGCGTTGACGTTGTGGTTTTTATTTTATTATGCAATACTAATCCCTTGCTAAATATATAATGTACATCTATATGATGCATTTTAAGGAATAATGAATTAATAATTAATCGGATTTACGAAAATGAATTTGTACCTGTTGTTCTGAATGTCAGAATGCATGTCTAGCTCAAACGAACTGTTTTCTTCTCCTGTCGGGGCCACCTTTCCCTTTCTTTTCCGCTTATTATCCATTGTGTTGTGATGGTATCGAATATTTTCCTACCTATGGCTGAGTAAAATTTGCTCAAAATAATAATATACACAGTGGAATATCTCATAGAATAATAACACGATCCATATAACAGAAAAGGTATAAAGTATAAACAAAACTAAGCCGGTTTTGAAGCCTTTAGATAGTTTAGAGGAAATGCGAACCAACTTGGATTCAGGGGGGAGAAACAAGCTATCTTTAAGAATACGCTATTAAAGCAAATTATACAGGTGTACATACGTGTGTGTTAAACATTTAACCCATAAACAAATTTTATAAGCAGGCTGTCAAAAAGCAGATGCCCGTCGCCATTGATGTTTACATTGTAGTCGGTGACAACGATTTCCCGCGCTTATTTGTAAAAGCAAAAGTAAACTAAGGTAAGCATTCATCATTCCGAATAGATCAAAACACAACCAAAAGACAACCTAAACAAAACACCCCCCCCCAAAAAAAAAACATGGCCGTAGGAGCCGGGGGGGGGGCATGGGGGGGGGGGGGGGCACATGCCCCCCTTTCAAAAGAGGGGGTGCAAAAGTATGCCCCCCCCCCCACTTTTTGTCAAGTAACAATTTTTTTTCGCATAAATTCACGTAATTGTTTGAAGCCCCCACATTCTGTGAAATTAAAAAGTTTGCCCCCCTACTTTCAGTGATTTATAGATGTTTGCCCCCCCCCCCCCCCTCCCCCCCCCCACTTTCAGTATTCCAAGGACCCTTTTTTGGCTTGTCACAAAATTTGTGAAGTTTGCCCCCCCCCCCCCCCCCCCCCACACACACACATTCTGTGATTTTTTTAAGTTTTCCGCCCCCCCCCTTTTCAAAATCTGTCCTACGCCTCTGGAAAAACAACAAAAAACCAAAACAAAAAACAAACAAAAAAAAAAAAAAACCCCAAAAAACAAACAAACAAACAAACAAAAAAAAAAAAAAAAAAAAGACCAAAAACAACCCCCCCCCCCAAAAAAAACCAAGAAAAAAAACACCGCACCCCCCAAAAAAAAAAACCCACAACACCCCCAACCCAGTTTATATCATAGCTAGGCACTCCCCATGTAATGATGGAAGGTCCTACCTCTAGTATAGAGGGGTAGGACTTTTCATCATTAACATAATACATGGGGAGCGCCTATGGTTTATATATGTAGATTTATTTATAGAATAGATCCATTGGGGGGTGTGGGGGGTGGTAAAAGGCATGCAAGTCGTATAAAAGAAGAAAATGAAAGATTGGCAGTAACAAGTGGTGATAAGAACTACTGCTGAAGATGATACAGTTGCCAACTTGAGAATTATATTTGTAATAAATGTTTATAACATCTATGTAACTGATACCTACAAAATTATTTGATAAACTTGTACTAAAGTATTTAACTAATTACTCTGTTGTAAACATTGTTTGTTATTTTTAGTATTTCAAGTTTGCCTCGGAAAATGTTTAAAAATTAAAAAATTCCTAGTCGTTAATAAACAATATCATTCTCATTTGACATAATCCACATATTTTTTTTCTTTGCTTGATAAACTATATTTATTATTATATCCCCCCCCCCCAAAAATAAATAAGAAAAAAAAAAAAAAAAAAAAAAAAAGAACCAAAAAAAAAACCAACCCCCCCCCCCAAAAAAAAAAACCCTACATAATTATGTCTATATCATGTATATGACTTTAGATCGTCCTCCACACAATTCATGTCACAAATTTACAAATTCTTTCATTGTTTCTTGTCCTTCCTTGTTGTGAACTTGCATAATTTATATTTTCTTTATTCAAATTTTTTAAAAGATGAATATTTTTTCAAATAATTTTTTTTTTATGTGCAACTGTACATGCGAGTTTATCCAACTGGACAACCTTCTCTTTTTTTCATTGTACAGTGGATGATGCGGTAAATCATCTCTCCATAGTTCCTCTTTCAATTTAAAGTTAAAGTTGTTGGTTTTTAGACCATAATATACATGTAATATGCCAATTTTTCTGCAAAAATATTTCGCATTTGAAAAAAAGAAAACTGGTTTTATATAACAAAACTGCATATGCATGCTTCTTCTTTATATTAACAAAAGTTCGTCTAACATGATGAAAAGCTAATTGTAGAAAGTCTAGGCTCAAATAAGAGAAAAATAACATTGAATGTCTACACCTAAGCTTCTGAGTAAAAACTGCTATGTACGGGTAGCTTTTCTCCCTGATCCAGTAATATATTACAATGTTCATATGCAGATAAACTATCTAGCCAAGACATTATATATACATGGAGAGAGAGAGAGATGAGAGAGAGAGAGAGAGAGGAGAGAAAGAAGGAGAGAGAGAAGAGAGAGAGAGAGAGAGGAGAGAGCAACAAAATAAAATATTCATAAATGTATGTTAACAATGCCCACTTATCCAAGCAATCAGAAGAAAGCACGAGTCACTCCAGCAGTTGATTAACATAGAGTATAAAAAGCAAACAAGCAACTTCGAACAATAAATAATATTAGATTATGACTAATACTGTTTATTATATGAATGAATTACTTTCAAGCTCTCGATGGACTGAGCATCCAACAAAGTTAGAAGTCAATTAAATGCCTAAATATTCACCTCCACGTGACCCTCTCACCGTTCGGGCTTCTGGTGAAAATGATGTACCTCTTCAAGGTGTCTAAATCTTCGTATTGACCTCAAAAAACAGCAGATGAATCTGTTATTTAATATCAATGGTGCAGTGACAAGCATCTTTTCTTTCTCCAAGGCTTGTAACCGGGATTGGGGTTTCGTTTAGGCGAGCTTTCGAGCACCTTGTTTTTTAATTGAAAGTGCTTAAAAACCTCTCAGCTTGGAACCGGGGGCTTTTGCCCCTCCCCGGACCCCCCTACCAAGGATCGTCCTGGACCGTAAGGGCCTTTTAGAAGCAACCCCCAAACCACATGAACATTGCATGATAAAAGTCTCTCAGCTTTCTTTCGCCCAATGGCCATGGACTCCCCTCACTTGTCATTTGTGCAACCCCACCCCCCATCTGGTAAAATTCCTAGTACTTCCCAGTTCTTATAAACCCCCTTTATGCAGAAATGGCCAAAAAAAGGAGCAGGAACATGGCAACAAAAGGAGCCATAACATGATATATCACATGAAGAAAGGAAATGGCAAGAAGACCGAGCTACATGACACTTAAAGTGGGATCAGCATTGAAAATGGGACAGCATATGACTATAATGTGCACAAGAGAAGAAAGGAACATTGCTAAAATCTATGTTTTGTGGGTGCGGGCGACGATTGGAGGTGGCCCCTTTATTAGGAGGTCGGACACGGAGGTGAGGTACTGCAACATACATGTTACCACACGGATCTATGAATATCCATGCATGAGAATGACAATTTAATCCTTACATGCCAGTATTTATAGTATATGTATTCAAAATTCGATAAGTAGGAGCGCGAACATTCTGGATTCCTGAAAAAAGAGAGGTATGATATCAATCGGTGCCAGAGCTAATTATCTATTGACAGCCGTGACCCTGAATCCTGATTATATATTGTATTCATTAGAGATATTTCACGCCACGGGTCATTCAAGGAAGGATCGACAAGTGTTGTGATGGGTGGGGGGGGGGTCCAGAGAAGTTGATAATCAGTACGTGCAAGGGCTAATGCTTGCACACTAACCGTTTTTAGCCGCGTGTACCAGAGGTAAGCGATATGGCCCGGCTATAGGCCTATGCCGGGTGGTGGGGCACTTCGTAATTTTATGCGTAGGGATGGCCCTGACATTGCAGACTCCCCCCAACCCGCCTTTCACTAGATTTAAGATTGAGAAATTGTAACCTTCATATAATTTTACTGTTAAATGTGACCTTTTTGCCATAATAGACAAACAAGAACTCCACAAAGCTGGAATCAAATTAGAAGTCCATTCATATATATTTAATTGAGTAACATTAAACCTACCATATAGTTTCATGTGAGTATACCTTATCATATATTCTTAGTGGGAAAAAAGGCTACCAAGAACCATTCCGCGGGCACAGCCTATCATCGGTATATAGTAAGTGCCCCCCCCCCCCCCCCGGCCTATGGATAGCCATCTGCGTTTAGTAATCCGGAAAAAGATACCTCCCAATAACCGCCAACATTCTTCATAAACGCAGGATTTTTCTCTTTAAAATTTCAACCAAGTCTGATATTCAAAACATTTGAAAATGAAGGGATTTTGTAGTAGTGTAGCAGACAGTATACTATGTAAAAGAAAACTTGTACTGACTCACTATATAGTGAGATAGCTTTTCTGGCAATGCATAGATTTTCTGTCTTGGTCACGCAAGTTAAGCACTGAACGGCGATCGAGCGCGGTCAGCACCTGGATTGGTGACTGACCGCTACACGTTATGAATTATCATTTTGAAATACTTGTATCAAGTATCAAAAGCATTATCAATTTACTCTGAAGGCAATATTTTGTATGGAAAAGCACAAATCTTTAGATTGAAATGTAAAGTTTTGTTTTTAAATTGAATACAATATGCCTGGCTATCAATACATTCAGTACTTTGATTATTTTTAATTTTTATTCCTCGCAAAATTTACAAAATCATGTGTATTAAATATCTTAATCTTTTGAAAGATATCTTATAACATTTATAATTAAAAAAAGATATTTTATAACTTGACTTTTCAAGAAGCGTTTAGCTGGATAGAATATATGAAGTTCTCTACGAATATTGGATATAATGATGCATGGGTATTTTGATCAAGAACAAGTGTACTATTATAGCCAATATCCATGGGTTTCTGCTAATATAATAACATCATATGATAATTACAAATTGTTTGTCATCAACTTTGTTAATATTATGACAAAATAGTCCTCTAATAACATAATCTTTTGAGTTTTTATAGTAAGTTTTCTGCTATTAAAAGCCCGTTCATGTGGCAAGATTTGCATACAATTATGCGAGTAAAAATTCATAGACCTGTATGTTTAGGTGTGCAAACACGTTTAAAAGCTCAGTGGTAGAGTTTCCCCCATTTCTCAGTGGAGCTAGCTGGTAGGCCTATGACATAGTACATTTGTACATAAAGAGATGTTCGACACACGTTTTTAATATATTTGATAAGACTGAGAAAAAAAAATCTTCTCATAGCCTATATTATTAGATTTTTTTCTTATATAAAACGCCAAGTGCCTGTGGCATGATGTTGATATTGGATTTCTAAAGGATTTTGCATTTTATGAAGTTGATCAAAGATAATTGTGGATCTATACTCCTCTCTCTCTCCTCTCTCTCTCTCTCTTCTCTCTCTCTCTCTCTCTCTCTCTCTCTCTCTCCTCTCTCTCTCTCTCTCTCTCTCTCTCTCTCTCTCTCTCTCTCTCTCCCCCCGGTGATTTTAGTAATTCAAATTGAAATGGGCGACATTTCGCGGGGGTTGCCGGTGCTGGCCCTCTAGGCTAGATATGTTCATATTATTTATATTTTCCCGCCAT
>CAJDSM010025068.1:0-11269 GCA_903981925.1 Ostrea lurida | reverse complement strand
GGAAATCACGCACGAGGTCCATTTATATTTAGACCCGCCCATTTTGTTTATTATACTGCTTTATAAACTATATTTAAAATATACCTCTCAAAATTCAGTTTTTTCCACATTTCTCGAGACGAAAAAAAAACTAATCTGAAAGCAACGATGACATCCATATGTTCTTTAAATATACTTCTCAAAATTCCATCCTTTTCTTCGGCGGCCACCAATTTTCTTTGTAAACTACATTGTCTTAATTAAAGGAGGGGCCAATCATTATGGGCATTTGAGAAGTCGCGTGCGGTTATGTAGATGTATTATATACACCTCTGACATATGTATATATGTTCATTTTTCGACAAAGGTAGATTATCTATTTCTGATGACCAAGGAAAAAGAAAACCAACGGGTACTTTTTATTAGTTTTAAACATACGAAAATTTTTCCGGCCCATAAATTTATGCTTGCACCAATGTTTCTTGTTATATAATGTAGTAAATAAGAAATGCAAAAAAAGGTTATATTAATCATTCAACAATGCAGACGAATAGGTGGCATGTCATATCACCTATTCATTTTAAACAGATGGCCACCCATTCAAGTAGGTGATATCACTATTCCATTAGGTGATATCTCAGCGTGACGTTAATTCCATCGTACTACAACATACATATCGAGGTTCTACACAGTTCTAAGGTTGTCATCTATGTCTGGGACGGCTATCCTCCGCTGTCCAGAACGATAGTGTATACGTATCCATAACAGGCACGTAGAATAAAAAAGTTATCCGAACGTGTATAGACAGTTATCAGAGCATCTTTTAAACATCTTTACAACACTTAAGGAAGTAGGCTCCTGGCTCTCTGAGCTTCTTCGAGCACAACTTGCTGCAGGATTCTCGATATTTAAGTAATTTACTGGTTCAATCACAATCCATTGGTGTAAAATATATTACCATCTATTACTGAACCTTAATTCGTTGATAAATTTTGTTGTCAATTCAAGTATTTTGAAAAAGGTGTTTGGAGGGACATGAGTATTTTGTGGCTGAGGGATATTAATTAGAAAAGTTCAAAAATCTGAACATGATATTACGGTGTTTTATGGCATCGAATGATCTTCTATTTTTATACCCTTAAAGATATTTTCAGGTTTTAGAATTTATGATCAAGTAGCTGAGACTTGGAACTAGGAAAACAATGTAACTTATTAATTTGGTTCAATGTTTTCCAAACAGATACACCGATTCTTAAAAAAGTCGAAATTTAATTTTACATGAAAGCTGTGTAAAAAATCAATATTTTGGGCCAATAATCTTCAAAAAATCGAACCCTTACCACCCCACCTCCCTCCCCACTTTTTACCTATTTATTTTAAACAAGACTTTGAGAAAGTTCGTTGAAATTTTAAAAATTGACATTTGCCCAATATGTCTTTTTAAAACTTTGAAATTGAAATTAATGAGTTTTTTCCGTTAAATCAAGTGCTCAATAAGGTCATTATTATACTTTCCATTATACTGTATTAAACTTTTTTTATATCTGTACTGTAGAAGACATGATTTATGTGTCTATTTCTATTAATTCGATTGATTGTATTGTTTTATGATTTGTTTACAAGGAACACAAAATCAATGTTTAAATGAATAAATTCATTAATTTTAAGTGCAAAAAGCGTTTCATGTTTAAAAACATCTGTAGCCTCATAACAAGCATTCCAACCCCAGTTTTTTCTTTTAATTTTCCTACATTCTCCTTCAATGTAGGAAATCAGAAACTACACTCCTAAGAAAAATGACATTACTCTAAACCTCATGATCAGGAGCGAACCCCCTTAAGACATTTTATCCGCTTATTCATTCGACACGGAAAATATAACGCAATTGATGTAAAGTTTAAACAATTATTAACCACTGCAAAACGTGCGAAGTGTCAAATAATATCTATCTCAAAATATTCACAAATAAAAGTTATAAATGATTGTCTTTTATGTTCTATGTGGTAAATTAAATACCTCGGCTCTGATTTTAAATTCAAATGAAATTTGTTTCATGAGTTCGATCATAGTCATAGGTCTTAACGCAAAGGTCACAACCTGCAAAGATAAATCAAAAGGGGGCGAAGAAAATTTTCGTGACAGTACAACTTTCATTGCTTATTTCAACTCATAGTATCTTATACACGTTACCATTAGCGCTCGCAAAAGATACTTCGAATTTGATTTAAAAGTTATTTGAGTTTGATCATCGTCATCGGTGGATTTGACAAAGTAAGCGACGGATCAAGATGGCGGCGCCATGATGGGACGCAAAACAATTCTGTGGCAGTACTCTCATCGCATATTTTGAATAAATCTCCCTTATACATGTTTCCATTGGAGACTACTGCACTCACTATCATAGATATCTAGATTTTAGAAACAGAAAATTCCAAGGTTGTTCGAAGTTTACAATATCGGGGTTTGTGTTTGAATTTATTATCCTCGTGTGGTTATTTTCTTCTTCATGGGTTAATATCCCGTGAGGACCCGAGTTAGTGCAGGACCGTAGTACACCTTCCTTGTGCGTGGCGACTAAGTGGGGCGGTTCCTTGGTTGAGACCACAAAATCCGAGAACCCGCATCACAGACTCCTCCCTGTTCAAAGCCCGACAAAGGCGCTCAGAAGATGGGGCAATCTGTTGACGTCTCCATATGAGTGAAAAATTCTCGAGCGAGACGTTAGACAATGTACAAACAACCAACTACAATGAAATTATGGTAAAATAAAAAACAAAAGAAGCACGCAATGCACTGGTGTAGACTGACCAGGGAAAATGCTTAATTACTTGAAAGGTGTCCTTGCAACCCTCTTCATATCAACCAAGGACGTCCACAAAAAATAAAATTGATTGACTGGTTGATTATTTACTGCTTTCACGTTTCCATTTTAGAAATTTCACTCATATGGAGACGTCACTATGCCGGTGAAGGCTACAAAATTTAGGCCTAGTCTGTGCAGTTCGGTCGAGCGCTGGGGGTTGGATGTCTGGATGATGTTTTTTATTCTCTTTTTGTTATCACTGTTTTTTTTGTGTCCTCTGCGGAGGATGGACCGGCCCTGCTTATGTTTTAGTCGCCACTTACGGACACGCAAGGGGTCTGGGACCTATTCTAACTCGGACACGCCCTCCCCCCACCCCCGGATTTAAAATTAATTAAAAGAAAACAATTCATTTCTCATTTATTCCAACTCAAAAACCAGATCACTGGTACATGAGGTCAAACAAAAAATATTCATTAATAAAAGTAAATCATATACAAGTAAGGTCATTATAACATATATAAAGTATGTGCTATGAGAAAAATAAGCATACATGTATAACTTGGTAAAAGTGCATTAATTTAGGAAGAGCAGACAGCATTAATATTTTCTTAACAAACTTTGCCAATGATTTTAAATTACTATATTTTGTATTTACATTAGTTCATTAAACTTGATATGTTGGGATTTTTACAAAACACCACACACAGTTGTACGTACCAACATATTCCAGTAGGAGAGGGAATGGGCTACCAGGCTTCGACTCCCGGATATACATGTACCATGGATAGTTTGAATGTAAGACAAAATAAATCTTGGTTTTCTTTATTTTTCATGAATTTTTATTTTTCATTTTTTTTTCCACAGGCAGAAATATCTCGTATAAATTGATATGATCTCTTTTCCCCAAAAAAATTTCCATCGGTTCCATCGGGGACCATCGTACCAACACCTCCCAGTGAGAGGGAATATTTCCTTCCGAGATTTCTCCCCTTATTGCCTTGTGACGAAGCCATAAGACTGGAATATACCATGGACAGTGGGAATTCAAAGAATTGTAAGCTAGTTTGTGTCTGCCCCTGTATACACGTTAGACAACAAAAATTGTTTATCCTTATATTCCCCGTTAATTTTATGCCATTGAACTGAGTTATCTTCCTTTACCTATCAAAGATAGTTCAGATCTCAATCATGTACTCTCAGCATTCAATTATCAATATCATAATTTGATTTCACCATTTTCCGATTTAAGGAGATTTTTTTAATGGATAGAGTATATGTACTTGAATTTAAGATGATTAATTATTATAAATACAAAATTACTAGATGACACGTACACCGCTGATTGTTCTGAAATTTGACATTGTGTAATACTGTAGTACACATGTGTAGAAATACAAACATGTATGCTCCGCGAATTTCTGTTATTTTCTCCTAATTTACAAGCAATGAAATCGATAAAAAATAATATTATATTCAGCACTTAGATTATCACGAATATGATAGTTTCATATGGTAATGGCCTTTTTCAACTTGATGAAAGTCACAATTGTATTTTAAACTATGATCTCTATAAACGCAATATTGTTGATAGTCCATTTTGTTTATGTGGGAAAAATGAAGATGTTTATCATTTCTTCTTTTCTTGTAGAAATGATCACAATGCTAGAAACAATCTTTTCATGCTTGATTCAATCAATATAGATACAAATATGTTGTAATCGGGTAATGTCAGTTTACCTTTACCAATTGCAACAAATTTTATTATTTTTGCTGCTGTCCATAAATTTGTAGATTTAAGTAATTGATTTATCATTCATTCTTTATTTTGTATTATCATATACAGTTAACGCTTCGTTCCACTGTCTTGTATCAACACTATTTGCATGTCACTGTAATTGTTGTATCTAAGAAGAACTTGTAAGTTGTAAGAACTTGTTTCTAATCCTTTTGACTTGGTCAATAAAATACAGTACTTATGTTCAAAACAAAACAACCAGTCAACTTTGTTGGGTGTGGGTGATTTTACCTCGAATTGCGTATTATGACCGTCTGCGGCCTCACTAAATATAACTGACCTCAAAATGTTGCCTTTTGCGCGCAGCAATTGACATAGGAACCACCGTAAGTCATTTCACAATTTGCATTTGTCATTGATAAAGGTTTTCATTTCATTTCAACATGCAATGGTCGCCTAGTATGATGAAATCAAGCGTTATTAATTATTACACGATTTAGCATTCTTTTTGAAGAATTTATCGATTGTGTAAACACTGAGCATTTTACTCACAACGAATAAAAGTTGCGAAGAAACTTTTATGTTTGAGTTTATGAAAGTAAAATGTCCAGAGTTACAACATGCGATGAATTGTCTCAATTATTGTGTGTAATTCCAATTTCCTTTACTGGTATAAACAATTCAAAAAAAAAAAATAAAAAAAAAATAAATAAAAAAAAATCAAACAAACTTCTTGTACTTGAGGTGTAAACATGCTTCTATATGTAATTTGTCCAATCAAAACAATAGTAAGAAAGGACATCGGGTTTATTTTGTTATATATGCGTTATAAAGATCATTACAAGCAGTTATAATAAAATACCATGTCCTTTACTCGGTATGAATTTTGTAAACGTGATGTTTCAAGTACTGAAAACTCACTACACGTAACTTGAACACTCTGCAGACTTGACGTGTACGAGACGTGCATTGGAACAGCAGAAGATCATCCGAAGATCAGCGACGATGAATCATTTGAATGAAGGCGTTCTTTCATTGTTATATTTGAAGACTCATTGCTACCACTGACGTCAATGTTAACAGTATATCCATGTCAGACGATATTATTAAGAATGCAGAGAGCGACGACACGTGTGTACATGTCTATCAACCTCAGAATATTTCTTTTTTAAGTTGCGGTTTTGAAATATTATACATGTATATCTTTAGATGTTCCAACTGCCACAAAGGGTCCTAAAACGTAAATGAATATTGAATTCCAATTCAAACAGTAAATAATCAATCAATCAATTCAAAATAAGTGTCTTCGATTTTACAGTCATTTTGTATCAAGCTCACCAAAGTGTACTAGTTTTTCATCAAATGTTGTCATCATGTGATCCGAATTTAATGTGACTTGTCTGTTATTGCAAAGTTGTGAAAGGCATACATTGTTTATTGTTACAAGTAGGGTGTTCCTTGTGGGAGGACCGCCCCCCCCCCGCAAGTGCTGCTATAAGTATGTGTATTTATCAATAATATAAATACATCTTCGGTCTTCATAGAATTCACCAGCAAGTGGATTTTATCTAGGCATACCTGATACAGAAGCTATCTGTTTAGCCAATGAGATTGCACGGGCACGGTCTCTTTCGGTATCTTGAATTGCATAACAGTAGAAGTTTTTACAACAATTGAATTAGTTTAAGATTTTCAAAAATCAAAACCACAATTCCCTTTAATTGGTTGTGTGATTAAAATATGGACGAATTGTAGTTTCAATGAGAAAGACATATACATAAATATACTGAATAAAAGAAATTGTATTTTTTTTTAAAAATGGACATCTGAAACTATAATTGGCAAAGGCTTCTTAAATTTTTATGATATTTTTTCTGCAAGTGACAAGTTTATCAAAAGATCATATATGGGAAAAGTGTGTGGGAAAAACAATTTAATTGGAAAAGTCATGTGGAGCAGATTTTATAGAAATATATATGGTAAAGTTGTTGTAAAGAATATTTCTGAATTTAACTATATAACTTTTTGGACGAATCTTTTATGCACATTTATTTTGCTTACAATGGAGAAAAAGATGTGCATGAAACTGAATTTTGTGCTAATGTATTGAAAATAATATCACGATTGTAATTTATTGATGTATAATGTAAGACAGATATGGAATATAATAAGAAATAGTTCCTTGAGATCGACATTACATGGAAAACATATTGTCTCTTGGCTTTTATCATGATGAAATAAGTTCCTAAAGTGCATTCCTTTAATTTCCGGTTATTTATAAGTATGCTTATCGAATATACAAAATTAAAATGATGTTCAGATAATGAAAGCAGAGTTGAAAAGTGTAAATAATCTGTTTAAACCATGTTAGAAGTAGACTGTTATAATGAACATTTACACATTATATGAAATAAAATATAATTTCATAATAAGAGTTCTTCAAAAGCTTTATTGTGTTACTTTATGTCTTTTGATAAATTTTCTGTTGTATATTATATATTTTCTGTATTTAATTTCGGATATTAATTTTTCAACAACATAATGTCAAGGTACTTGAGGGTTGACCTGTATCTCAGTACTCGTCTGTGAGGGAGTGTGGATTGTGTTTGTGGCTCCCGTGGCAATGAAAACAAAGAGATATATAAATGGTATTTAAATATTTACATTGATTTGATTTTATATATTACGATTGATTTTGATGGTATTAAATTAGAAATTATATTTTCTTTTTTTTTTTTTTTAATTCTCTTCTTATGTCTTATAGGAATAGATGTAAATCTGACTTAATATCAAGGAATCTTTGTGATAAGTTATTGCATATAAGTCTTTGTTGACCATATTATTGAATACATCTATACCTGTTATATATGATTACTACTTTGTTATTTTGATACCTGAAATAAATAATTGTTGAACAAAGAAAAAAAAAAAAAAAAAAAAAAATTCCTTTACCCCATTATTGTTTCTCCCCTTTCAAGAATGACACTGAATGTATGCATATCGTGGTTAGCTTGTGCAACCACTGTATGGCTGGTTTGAATTTTGTTTGTTTATTTTTCATTTTATTTTTTGTTTTGTTTTGGGTTTTTCTTCTCTCAGTGTCGCCATATTTGAGAGATGAGGCTTCAGATACTATACTGTCCAAGATGGATGACTTGATCTTGGTAATTACACTATAGCTGGAATAAGATCATTTTACATATACGATGTATTTATAAGCAGTTTTGGATTATTTTACTACATATTTTTGGAATAGAATAAGTGTTGAAAAGACGAAAAATTGTTCATGTTTAATGTACCGGAATTTGCCATTTGCAACTGCACATTTTCGCTTCTTTGCTCACGTGCTCTCGCAGTTTCAACTCGCAAGAGCGAAGTAATGAACAGCCAAATCAGAGCGACATGCATAATATTGCACGCAAAGTATCGTTCCTAAATGTCCATAGGTGTAAATACAAGTACAAAGATATCATTCTCATATGGAGTCAAATGAAGTTGGTCACAAAATCAAATCCCATAACGCCCCACTGACCAGGGCCTTTCGGACGAGACCTTAAATTCAAAGGTCCTAATTTGCCAACGTAGGCGTTGGACGAGAAAGAACCCTCACTACTGTAGCCTAGAGCGCCATGTGTAGACCAAAATTTGTGGTACTTTCCCTGCAGATGGTGACGCTCCTATCTTATTCTCTAATGGGATATAAAAATGGTAAAAATGATATCATATTTCTGGAATATCACGACTTTACGCCAGTCAGTCGGCCAGTGTGTCGTGTGTTATTACCCTCTTTGCTTTACCTTTNCTCATTCAGTCGGCCAGTGTGCCGTGTGTTATTACCCTCTTTGCTTTACCTTTGAGTTTGCACTGAATGTTCCTCATAAGAGCTCTGATAACACTGAAATAATCCGACCTTCGAATCTACATTCACAACACACTCGACAAACTTGAATTATCTGGTATGCCTTTTCAAACAGAGTATTAAGTACATGTCAATATTTGAAGGGGAATGGTTACATGTGAGGGGATACGGTGTAACGAAACATTCTTGAGAAATACATTCACTGTCTTTCTAGCTTTCTCGTGTTTTCTATTTCATCTCCAAAACAAATAAAAAGAAAGGAAAAAAAAGATAGGAATTAGCCCGACTTAATGGGATTTTTTCGGCCTTCGAATAATTGTATAATCGACAATTTTGCGAAAAAAAGTGTGTAATGCGCCTCAGTATTGTAATGTTAAACTAGTACCTATTCGGACTTAGAAAATGCAACGTATTCTGTCCTCGTGGACCAGAGTTTTCGGAAATATCGAAAAATCGGTCGCAGTAAATGAAAAACGATCTGTACAAACTTCAAATCTGTAAAGAATCTGATGGTGTAAAATTCATCTTAATACATGCATGCAAGTTGTATGCTGTAAATAACGAACCTTCAATTTATCACCAGAGGCGTATAAAAGCGCATGTGCCATGTAAGGAATGGGTGTGTGTGTGTGTGTTTCACAGCTCTCTCTCTCTCTCTCTCTCTCTCTCTCTCTCTCTCTCTCTCTCTCTCTCTCTCTCTCTCTCTCTCTCTCTCTCTCTCTTTCTCTCATACCAAACAACATTTTGATGACGTTGTTATTACCTCTGTCGAGGAGGTTGTAAAATCGGAGGCGTTTATTTATGTTAGCAACTTCATGCAAAAACTAATGGTCAGGTCGCGTATCTTGGTCTAAGGAAGTCCCCATTAGATGTTGATGGTGATCCGGAGCCTGGATCCAGAAGACTTTAATGCAACTTGTATCTCACAAACATGAACAAAATGGCATCTGCCTATAAAACGCAGTTACAACGTTTGTGGCAGTACGTGGTGCAGTAGGATAACCATGGCAGAGGTCAGAAATCGAGAATAAAGTAGCTGTTCAGTGTCTGTCCAGTAATTACAGTAATTCTCGTTTCTGTTACATCAATTAATTATAATGTTAATATTCTTGCGTAGAGTCCAGTTGCATGCAGTCCCTTCGATCCAAACATCTAGAACTAGGGTGTGCCAGGGCTGTGTCTTGTTAACTTCCTGGAAATCTTCATGAATGACGTATTAAAATCAATGCATTTACAAAGCTACACTGTTGCATGCACCTTTAAATTAGTAAGGTAAACATACAAGAAAAAACGCATTGTTGACCGAATTATATAACGCGTCGGCTATTGTGACGAGTTTGATTCATTGAGTCACTGATTCAGATCTAGACCTGGAACGATTCTATTCGAATTCATGCGATAGTATGCCTATTCTTTCACGAGACAACTATAATTGGCAAACACTATCTATTCCACCTACAACGAGTGATAGCGGCGATGGTATTTTATAAGTGATTCTACTTAATTATTGTATACCTGTGGGAATGCAGATTAGGGTCATATTGATAAACACTGCACTCGACCACTCGGGTTAACTTCTGTCTGTGTCTACCTTGCACAATGTCAACTTTTGTACTTAAGGAAAGGTCAAATGGTGGCCATTCTGTTTGATTTACCCTCTAGAAGGTTTTGTCCTGACAATGAACGAGAAACATATCGCACTGATAGTGTTAGATTGGTTGTTTCCGCGTTCGTGTCGCAGACTGGGACACAGGCAAACTGAGTAGGTAGAGATGTGGGTCTGACTGTATATACAAAACTTCATGACGCTTCCACAAGCTTCACATTGAACGTCAGACTAATTTGTTTGTCGGCCATTGTTGTAAAGTAAACAAAGAAACATGTATCTTCTCCGTAGAAAGTTCAGTTGTGATAAATACATGATGCTAAACTCTGCACGATCCATTGGCGTCAGTCGGCATCCCTAAGACTTGTGACCTTTACAGCGTACATGTACCACCTTCCTTAATCGAGCGTGCAAATTGGCCGTGTGACTTAGCCATTCTACAAACGTCCTGAGAACAAAAGTAAAACATCTTTTAGAAGTTGCACGCTGTGTGTCATGCTGTCATTGAAACGATCAAAGATAACCGAACAGTTGATCAATCTCGTAAGTCCCTAACAGAATAGCAATAGAAGAGTTGGGCAAACCACGGATCTCCTGGACACCTCAGAGGTGGGGAATCAGGGAGCCTAGGAGGAGTAAGCATCCCTGTTGAGGTCACACCCGCCGTGGGCCCATTATGAACGCATCATTTTGTGCTCTAGCATCATATATTCACGAGGATTAATTCGATCAAGTTTTTTGTATCTTGAAATACAATGTATAAAGAAATTGCATGTGTAAATTTAATTGTAAATATTAATGATTATGGAAAATAACTGTTTTGAGGTTTTATGCGATATGATACTAGATTTGAGTCTAGAATTAGACCAGAGACATGAACATTTATATAACATTTAACATAAGCGGGAGATAATAAAGTAACATCTCGACAACCACTCCAACAAAATATCGTCAATTAACCGTACGTAATTATAAAATTATATTGGACGATAAACAAAATAATTATCGATATGATACAGAACTGTTTTACATCGGTTGTTAATGGTCATTATTGATCTCGTAGACGGTGATATACCTGTATATGTATCTGAGTAGATGGGGAGGGGGTAGCATAATTTACCATTTATGGATCCTACATAATATTTAGTTTACTGCTTGAAACCAACAATCTCCGGAAAGGTTGATTGAAAAAGCATACTTAATTATCCACCAGGTTTATGTTTCTTTGTAAAATCAAGACAAAGTCTTTGTAAAATAAAGACAAAAGTAGACCATTCTAAGATC
>CAJDSM010025065.1:0-10162 GCA_903981925.1 Ostrea lurida | reverse complement strand
CGAGGTGGTCACTGACTGTTATTGTATTTATAGATGTACTGAGGTGGTCACTGCTGTTTATTTCTATTTATAGATGTCTGAGGTGGTCACTGACTGTTATTCTTTTATAGATGTATGAGGTGGTCACTGACTGTTTTCTATTTATAGATGTACTGAGGTGGTCACTGACTGTTATTCTATTTATAGATGTACTGAGGTGGTCACTGACTGTTTTATTCTATTTTATAGATGTACTGAGGTGGTCACTGACGGTTATTCTATTTATAGATGTACCAATCACCTCATCATTCATCTTCGCAAAGATGCTCATGATTGTATTTTGTTTATTGATGAGCTGATAATTGACTGATATTCTACTTATAAATAATCTGATCATTGATATATATTTTATTCACAGATGAGCTGGTTGTCGTCGAGTTGGTGCAATTGTCACGATACGGTAGCTCCGTCAGACTTGCTTCTTATTCGACCAGTGCGCGTGACTTCCTGTTCCCAATTCCATCACGATCTTTATATCATTCCTCTTCAATTAGAGAAATCCCTCTACGCAGGCTAATTGATTTTCCAGTATGTAACTGCATCGATTATATCCCAGCATCTTTCTACTGCACCATTAGTATCATTATGATATTCAAGAATCTAGCAACTACAGAATGATTCTCCTTACTTATAGATCAAGTGACCTTAATTTTATCTTATGAAGCAAATATAGATTGAGACTAAAGTACAAATCTTCCAAAAGAAAAATGTTTAAAGTGTGCAAATATTGCAAGATCTACATACCTGCAGCAGAATTAGACTGCAATACTAAGTATTCTAGAGTTTTATTTTTGTTTACAGGGTGAAAATCCAATCTGGTTAGAGTTTTCTACCGACACCGACATGACAGAATCTCTCTTACCGGAGGTAGACAGTGTTCTGTACAGGCCTAGTACACTGAGAGAGCCGCTATTGTACAAACCCAGTCTGTCAGACAGGTACGGAGTACGCCCCCTCACTGCGATAGAGAGGCTGGACCTAGAGCGCACTGAACGGGCGTTACAGCGCAGTAAATCCATGGAAACACTGGAGCTAGAACATCTCAGAGCACTCCAGAAATCTCGAGACCTCGCAAAACTTGAACAGGAGCTTGAGACCAAAAGACGGGAGCGGCTGGCCAGGGAACAACTTGAAGATGTAATGATTATATCTAGAGAGTTTAGGCGGAAATATTTATCGTAGTCTTGCAGTTCAAGTATTATTTAAGCCTTTAAATTGGTTTCCATATACCGGTATAGATCGAGACACCTTTGTGTTACAACAAGCCCCCATCTACTACTGTGGAATCATTTTAATTCGTGGGGGCCAATGTTCATGGATGGCCAACATTTGGCTGGTTCGTGGGGACATAATTTCGTGGGTAAATGATAAATAATGTGAACGGCATAATATTTATAACAATTAAAAGGAAAATTAAGCATGTTAGTGGGGACGTAAATTCATGGGTAAGAGTGACCCACGAAATCCACGAACATAATTACATTGGTTCCCCACGAACAATGATGATTCCACAGTATTTACAATGAAACTTACTTGCACTGGTTTGAAAGTTACATGCAAACAAACTATTTTTACATAAATATATTTTGAAAAAAATGTTTTTTGCAATAGATCAGCTGTGAAAAATTGCTATATTAATTGAAAGTAAAAATTTACAGTGTTACAAGAATTGCAAGATTTTTTTTAGTGAAAAGAGTAACTGGATTACCAGTGTATTAATTTTCCAGGAACAGAATTCATAGTTACTGTGTGTTTTCATTTCAGTCCCTGCGTCGATCCCGAACCCGGTATCTAGAGGATCTGGAGCTAGACAAACTGAGAATGTCAAGGAGATACCTCTACCTGTAACTCAGGAATGATCTAGATAAACTCCGAATGTCAAGAAGATACCTCTACCTGTAACTCAGGTAAGATCTAGATAAACTCCGAGTGTCAAGAAATAACCTCTATCTGTAACTAATGTAAAGATCTAGATAAACTCCGAATGTCAAGGAGATACCTCTACCTGTAACTCAGGACAAGATCTAGATAAACTCCGAGGTGTTCAAGAAGATACCTCTATCTGTAACTAATGTAAGATCTAGATAAACTCCGAATGTCAAGGAGATACCTCTACCTGTAACTCAGACAAGATCTAGATAAACTCCCGAGTGTCAAGAAGATACCTCTACCTGTAACTCAGGTAAGATCTAGATAAACTCCGAATGTCAAGAAGATACTCTACCTGTAACTCAGGTAAGATCTAGATAAACTCCGAATGTCAAGGAAATACCTCCACCTGTAACTCAGGTGAGATTTGGGTTGTGTTCAAGATCGTTGTGGTTAACTGCTAAGCTGAAAATCTAGGTATCTTGAATACACTGTATGAATTAACTCTTGTTATCCCTACGTAGGGCTAACCTAGCATACCATTCAAGATCGTAGCGTTACCAAGTCCTATGTATCTACTACGATCTTGAATGCAGCCCTACACAAAGTTACGTGTACCTTCATAAGCGACTGTGAATATATGCATTAGCTAGTGAAATCGTATGAATCACATTTTTCTCTCTTTCAGCCATGACAGAAGCTATGATGTAAAGACAAATGTAGCTAGAGTTTTGAAGGGGTTTGAAGATGGCAAGAGAAATCCTTCGTACTGTATAGTGTGCCCTAGTCACGCTAGATTTCCTGTGACTGGGGCTGTAGTGAGAGAGTAGAGACTGGGATTCTACTCGGACTTTGTGCTCTGTAGTCGGCTGTTCTTCCAAAGACATATCTAAATCATTGACAATGAATTATGCCTAGTGATTTGTTGATATTACACCTGTAAATACTAATGTGTAATGGTGTTAGATCCCTTTGCTCATTTTATTTAATGTCGAATGTATATTTGTTCAATTCGTAGAACTGACTGCATGTGGATAGAAGTACAGAACAGACTGTAAGAAGTTGGTTGTTAAAGTTTAAACTTATTATGATCTTTTAATAGATGGAACATTTTATTTTCAATGCATAGATTTATAATATCTGTATTTGAATGTGTATAATACCAACTATTTGGGAGTTATGAAGAGAGATATGGGCTAAAGTTTTATTAAATGTAATTCTTACATGGTGAAAAAAATTTTCATTGTGCCATTAGAAAACGAGATTGAAACCAAAAATCAAAAATAATTTATATTATGGTGTTGTTTTATTTTTGTATTAGCTCAATGTATTCTATTTAAATAAAATACTCTGTACAGTTATACATTTTTTAATGGCATTCCACTTGTGACTCGGTGCTTTAAATGTATTACATATCTTTATCTTTCATTATCTTTCTTTTATGATGAAATGATTAGAATAACAAGTACAAGATGACTTTATGAAAACTGTAGAAGCATTATACAACAATGAAATCTTGATTCTGTTTTTGTTATTGTAATAGCATAATAAGGGGAAAAATTACCAAAGAAATTTTCAGTTTCTTTTACTTGAATTGAAACACAGACAAACGACTAATTTTTTAGTCAAACCCAATCCAATAAATTCCTGAAAATATGTGAAATGTTTAATATAATAGCCTGAATTCAGCACTCACAGTATCAGGTTATCGATTAGTTTTATTTTTTAAGATCAGCATGCATTTGCAGCACTTCTGTAGTTTTATTTATTGTTCTCATATATATCTTATAAATTTTCAGTTTTTAATATAATTCCATTATATATATATATGTAGAGAGAGAGAGAGATAATTAATAACACTTACAAAGATTAAAATAAAGATCTACAATATCTGTTGAATTTGATGTGTCATTATGCTTTGTTGTCATGGAAACTGGGTGGTTAGAAATTAACGTTTATCTGGATACACTAAAGAGTTAAGACTCCCCCCCACCCCCCCCCCAAATAAGATGGAGCATTACTCAAAACTTTGTGTACGCATGTCTTTTTAATGGTGATTTCTCTTTTATCAACTGTATCTATTTCCTTATATTATGGTTGCATACATTTTCAGCGTGTTCCTTAGCCGTTAGGATAAATGCACTATTTCACTGACTTGTAGTGATATCATAATATTATTGTTCATAAACTGTCAATTAAAATGTTAAATTGCACAGTAATTTAATCTAATATTATTTTCAACTTGCTTGAACTGAAAGCTCAAAGGAATTTTTTCTGATACAGTTTGGCACTCTCGGTTTGTCTGTCAACATCTTCAAGAAAATGTTGATGAAAATCGTTTAGCGCACGGTTTAATTTAGTGCAATCGCATGTCTGCGCTAAAATAAATCAGTGAGCTAAATATTTCTCATTTTAAGTATATATGAAAATTCCTAAGTTTTCTCGGCAAACTGGAAGTAGATGTCCGATGAATCTAAAAATGCATCCCTTGATACACCATACCTATATAAAGCTTCATGCAAAATATTAGTAGCCTGTGATACATGGTTGCTGAGAAATACGACACGAAAAATTGGAATTGACGGACGGACAGGGGCAAAACAGTTTCCCCCCCCCTCTCCTTTAGAGAAGAGGTATAAAAAAACTAATAAAGAGTGGAAATAGGGTGGGATGTTTAAACAGTCAGAAGAGCTTCATCACCTTAATTTCACATAGCTAAATCACTCCCTTATATAATAGGGCTAGAATAGGGGCTCATCCACTGGAATCCTACATAACTTGTTATCAACAACCAGTACAGTCCCTGAAACGTTCTACTTTACCATTTTTCACTGTGCGTTCTGCATGCGGTCACTGTGTGGTCAGCGTGCGTTTAGTCATTTTTCATTCATTGTTCAGTGTGCGGTCACCGTGCATTCTCTGTGCGGTCATCGTTCACTCTGCGTGCGTGTGGTAAAGTAGAACGTTTCAGGGACTGTATACAGTTTTAGATGAACTGGAATCCACTGTACATCATTATCTTGTTAACATTGTCACTCAAATGCATGTACACACAGATAGCTAATACCCACCACTGACTGGTCTAAACATATAATGAAGTATAGCTCTTTATACATGCTCTCCATTGCCATTCAAACACAACACATTCGTAAATGCAGAGATTTATTATTTTTTGATTGATATTAAAATAAATGCAGCACATATTAGAATATATTAACAATTTCTCCACCTACTATACATAGGAAATGGAAACTATAAATACATATACATATTAACTATAAATACATATACATATTGTAGAAAACCAAGGACAAAGGATCATTCTGGTGCGTCGGGATGAAATATGAATCGTATCAGTCTTGTAATGAAATGAATATCCATTACGAATTTGCCTATTCAATTTTCTGAAACTTTTAGGTCTGTCCACGGTAAGTTCGTGAAGTCGATGGTCTTGGGGCCGTGATGGACACAGTTTATATAATACATCGAATTTTTTCTCCCAGAGCGCAGACCTGGAGATGAAGGTCCCTCGCTACTCGGCTTGTCTATTCATTTAATGCAGATTTTTTTTTATTTTAGATCGCATTTATTTGACTGATTAGTTGTCCGATAGATGTTTTATCACATGATAATTTGCATATCACAGAAAAAATCGACTCACTTCAGTCTGTATTTAAACCACAGGAGTCGGCAATTTTATCAATAAAGTACAAATGTATGAGAAATGGAGGGGACGCTACCACCGAGCTACGCTCGTGAAGCTCAGTGGTAGAGTCACCCCCATTTTCTCATACATTTTTATATTTATTGATAGAAATAAATAAATAAATTGCCGACTCATTGATCAAACAGAATGAAATAAAATGAGTCTATAATTATGGCAAGCGGTGAAATGGGAATAACGTATTTGTGGAATGGAAGCATGGTCTGTGATTGTTTGGAAGTTTACAGGAATTACAGTGAACAACCTATTATTCATGAGGACTTTTATTCATGATTCAGCATCGAAGAATCTGTCCACGCCTATCAAAAATCACAATGGAGAGAAACTTTCAATGTGAGCAAATATTACTCTAATGGTTCACGGTGGGCAAATATTTGTGCGTGAGTAAATGAAACAAATCTCACAAATATTTCTCAAAAATATTCCTGGCACACAAATTGATAAAAGTGATTTACTGCAGAGTCCCGCAGAATGATGACACAAGACATTGACAGAATCATTTGGCACTATTGTTTTTTGCTAGTGTGACAAAACACGTGAAAATTGCATAGTGAAGTGCAAATAATGACACCAAATAAATATCAACCGTATTTACAATGATCACACATTTACATTTGTAACAATATGTATTATGGAGAGATTCCTCTGTTCTCTACAGACAAACCCTCTGAGTAGTAGTTGCCAATGAATTACGGTTATTTCCTCACACCCTGTGTAGTTCGTCACGTAATTGTTAATGAATTACCTCGTCCTGTTTTGAAAGTTTCCACCCTGTGTGTATCGACACGTGTAATTTTTAAATTGAATTACTCGTCCTGTTTTGAATTTCCACCTGTGTTTCGACACGGTAATTGTTAATGAAATTACTCGTTCCTTTGTTTGAAATTTCACACCCTGTGTGTCCGTCACGTTTGTGTCCTCATCCTGATTTACGTTGCCGGTTTTGTTTTGTGCCTCGGTGTCATTTTCCACCCGTGCCCTACTTCCGGTATGATCCACCCCATGGCTGTGTACTTTGATCCACTATTCAGTTCTGCTTGTGTCCTTGCCTCTGCTCTCTGTTTCCTCTTGGTCATCTGTTATTCTCCGTGTTCCTGGCACACTACCAACATCGTCTGCCCCGGTCCTGTTCCACCCCACTTCTCATGTGTCTCCTCTCCATTCAAACTTCGTGTTCTGTTTGAGTAGAATCTCTTTTTTCTGTCAGGTTTGAATTTTAAGTTTGATTTTTCTCTCTCCATACGATCCAATTGTTACAACTTCCACTTCCACAATACCTAGCTCTTGATCTTGTAGCCAACTGTCGACGAAAAAACAAATAAGACATATAAAAACTTTAAAGTAGTTTTAAAAGACAGTGCCACAAGAAAAAATTGTAAACAGTTAACGCAATGAAAAGTATAAAGAGAATGACACACAAAAGAATTATAAGATAAATGCACTTGATAAACCGAAAAGGTGAAGATAACAGACATTGATCAATGCGAAGAAGTCCCTAAACAGAATAGCAAATTTGAGTTGGCAAACATAAAGCTGTTAACAACGACCACACACAAACAGCTGTAAACAATGACACACATAAACACTGTTAAACAAACGACACACACAATTCATGTTTAACAACGACACAGAACAAAAACAGCTGGAAACACAACACACATTTCAACAGCTGTAAACACGAACACAGCACAACCAGCTGTAAACAACGACACACACAAAAAGCTTGGAAACAATGGGACACATTATAAACAGCTGTAAAACAACGACGCACACAAACAGCTTGTAAACAAGCGACACACACAAACCAGCTTGGTAAACAACAACACACACAAACAGCTGAAGCAACGACACATATAACAGCTTTAAACATCGACACACATGAAACAGCTGTAAACAACGACACACATAAAGCAGCTGTAAACAAACGACACACAACAGCTGTAAACATCGACACACATAAAAAAGCTTAAAACAACGACACAACATAAAAGCTGTAAACAACGACACAACATAAACAGCTGTAAACACGACACACGATAAACAGCTGTAAACATTGACACAATAAACAGCTGTAAACATCGGACAACAAAACAGCTGTTAAACCAACGACACATAAACAGCTGGGTTTAAACACCCCAATGACACACATAACAGCTGTAAACATCCGAACACACATAAACATCTGTAACTCAGCATGCATGCTGTAAAACAACGACACACACAAACAGCTGTAAACAATGACACATATAAACAACGTCAAACAACGACACATATGAAAGCTGTAACAAAGACACACATAAACAGCTGTAAACATTCGGCGATGCATGCTGTTAAACACAAGACACACACAAAAGCTGTAACAAATGACACATATAAACAACTGTAAACAACGACACCACAAACAGCTTAAACATCGACACATAAACAGCTGTTAAATAACAAAACACATGTGTAACACACACAGCACACACATATATAAATGGTGAAATCTCTCCTTTTTGCTTGCTGTTTTTCATGAACATAAACAATGCAAAACTTTGACCACTACCAGACCATAATGAACCATGATCATAATCTGCTGCTGACCATCACTGCTACACCTACACTTGACTATCATAGCTTGTACCTGGGAACTTCAGGTTAAACCTGTGTACATTTAATTGACCATTTACCTGCCATAGCTGGAAGATATACTTCCTGTTTGGACATTCAGCTCCTTCTATTTATCGACACTTTTCTCCAGAACCAGGCAGACTCTTCACCCTTGCCCATCATGCCCGTATGATGATGTTTTCCAGCCTCCCAGATCAAAGCTGCCACAATGATGTATCCACCTGCAAATTAAGATAAAACTTAAGTTAAATGTACATCAATTTACTCCAGCTACCTGTATGAAGTTTCTTGACAGGAGAAATGGCCTTACCTTTCCAGTTCTGAATTTCTTGTTTCGTTCCTGTGGTATTAGATAACGCCTGCCTGAGTCACCCAATTGTCCCAAACAGTGGTTAAGTTGAACCTGTAGCATCCGTCCCAGATTCTCCTCGGTCCATGTCTCTATGCCACAGACAAGTGTCGCACTTAAGAAGATCAACTGTATAATTAGACACAGAATTTCTACCACAACGTATGTCGCGTGGAAGAAAATTACTGTATAATTAGGACACCAGATCTACTGCCACAACATCTAAGTGTCGCACTTAAAGAAGATCACTTGGATATAATTAGACACCAGATCTACTGCCACAACATTAGATGTCGCACTAAAGAAGATTCAACTGTATAATTAGACACCAGATCTACGTGCCACAACATAGTGTCGCACTAAGAAGATCAACTTGTTATTAATTAGACACCAGATCTACCACAAGCTAATGGTCGCACTGAAGAACGATTACTGTATAATCTAACACCAGATTCTACCACAAACGTTTAAGTCCGCGTGAAGAAGATTACGTATTAGACCAATTCTCACAAACGTAATTGTCGCACTGAAGAAGATTACTGTATAATTAGACACCAGATCATACCACAACGTAAAATGTCGCGCTGAAGAAGATTACTTAGTAATAGACACCAGATCTACCAACAACCGTAAATGTCGCCGTCGGAAGAAGATTACTGTATAATTAGAGCCCCAGAATCTACCACAACGTAATGTCCATGAAGCGAAGATTACCTGAAATTAACAAGCCAGAATCTACCACAACGCTAATGTCGCGCTGAAAGAAGATACGTTATAATAGACACCAATCTACCCACAAACGTAATGTCGCGCTGAAGAAGATGTACTGTATAAGTAGACCCCAGATCGTACCACAAGCGAATGGTCGCGCTGAAGGAAGATTACTGTATAATTAACACCAGATCTACCACAACTAATGTCGCGCTGAAGAAAGATTACGTATAATTAGACCCCAGATCTACCACAACGTTAATGTCGCACTGAAGAAGATTACTGTATAATTAGACACCAGATCTACCACAACGTAATGTCGCGCGTGGGGAGAAGATACAGTATAATTAACCCCAGAATCTACCACAACGTAATGTCGCGCTGAAGAAGATTACTGTATTAATTTAGACACCAGATCTTACCAACAACGTAATGTCGCGGCTGAAGAAGATTACTGTATAATTAGACCCCAGATCTACCACAACGTAATGTCGCACTGAAGAAGATACTGTATAATTAGACACCAGATTCAGACCCTGGTCTTGTACCAGTATTATACTGACTGTCCTGCACCGTCGGATCTTTAAGTTAATGTAAGGCTACCATTCACAGGTTTTAATTTTCATCGATTGGAAACTCAGGTTATATATGAACCTTTAAAACTTTATTTAAAATATGGTATCAGGACTTTTCAAAAGTGCAACATTATCATTTGTTAAGAAAATATGGAAAACAAATGTGTAGAAAATCAATATGAAAAATAATGCCTCAAACAAGATTTTAATTTTATATCAATAGATCTATAGAGCACCACGTAAATATAATTTTATTCATATAAACATGTAAAAATTCTCTCT
>CAJDSM010025060.1:1008-18960 GCA_903981925.1 Ostrea lurida | reverse complement strand
CCGGCTATAGTACTGGTAATCACTTGGGTGGCCCCGGCTATGTTTACTGACAATCACTTAGGTGGCCCCGGCTATAGTACTGGCAATCACGTGGGGGCCCTTGGCTATGGTACTGGCAATTACTTGGGTGACCCCGGCTATCTAATGGCAATCACTTGGGCGGCCCCGGCTATTATCATGGTACTGCAATCACTTGGGCGGCTCCGGACAATGACACTGGCAATCACTTGGGCGGCTCCCTCAAGTGGCAATAAAAAAAAATGAGAATATAGATAAAGCGTGCCCTTTCTGAAAGTTTCACTCCATGATGTTACCACATATGAACAGGTAATAATAAAGATACAAATTATAATGGCATTGTACGGATACATAAAGTTATGATACCCAAGTCAGTTAACAAGAGACATTCTTCTTTTAGAAATTTGTCCTCTCGTAATGAACTGTGTTTAACGATCGCTCGTTCTTTGAAAAAGTGCCCGACAGTCCCTATTCAGTTTCAGATATTCTATCCTCCAGACGAATTGTAGAAGAGACCACTCTTGATAATATGGCATTATATCCTACCATCTGAGGATCAAACACACCGTAGTACACGTCATTTTCACGATAAATCCATCTAATTAGATGCAAGGATCTTCTCAGTGGAAACGGAGTCTGTTATGCGTGATCATACACAAACCACACGATTGATGATTTAAACCAAATATTGTCCGTCTCTCCTTGGTCTCAAGGCAATTGAAACATATTACAAGCTATTATGAAGATGAAAGCATCTTATGCGTTATACTCTATATCTGTCTCAGTTAAAAAATTATGAAAAAAAATTATGAACAACAAGAAAGAAAGAGAGAACATAAAACTAACAGACAACTGCCTCGGAAACCACGATGAAGCCTCTAACTTCAGAATATTACACCTTACCAATGCCGTAATTTTCACAAGATAATCCACCACCACATGCTTTTAGATGGCTAGAAATCGTAAATTAGATTAAACAGGGTAATTCCGAAAGGACCATATCGCGATTACTTTAATTAGGTGAACTTTTCCGTCGGTGTTCTTCATATGTAGCGTTAACACGTGTCGTAAAAATGTGTAATTATGATAGTTTTGTATAATGTATCATTTATCAAATTAAATCGAACCAAGATTTTATCAAAATAAAGATTTCAGTTCTATTGAACAGACAGCATTATATAGAAATCACTTATTGCAGGGGAAGATGAAAATCAATTTTGCTTCATTAAGAGCCTCTGAATAGATTTTCTAACGCAAATATCAATTGCAAAAAGTCATAAACCTTATTTTTTTTCTATCATTGAAATAATAAATCGCAATTTTACAACAAAAATTTTCGACACCAAAATGAAAGCTAATATTATTCTAAAACAATGATTTTGAATGCAAGATATCAAATATTGCTACAAATCATCATTTTTGAAAATTGTTTTTGTGTTTAAATTCAGAATGAATATGGTCATATTTATCAAAGAATGAAAATGGACGGACATAACTCTAAAATACACTTTCTCTACGTAAATATAGAGTTTTGACATAAAATCTTCCGTGATAATGAATCGTTTGGTAAACCATAGATACCTGTAACTGTACATCCAGTATATTTCTGTCATTCGAGAGATGAAGTGGCATCATTGAATACGTTCATTGTGTCGAAAAACTTTATATAAAGAACGTGAAGATCGCGAGTTTATTAGATGTAGTTCATTTGACAATATTAATAATGGAGAGTTACATCTTTTTAATCTGCGGTCTTTCTGCATTCGCGTACACGGTTTCAGGACAAAATTTATGGTAAGACTGATTTGAATTATACATTTCAAAGGGGGGGGGGGGTAAAAATATCGATTTCATATTGATAGTTCTTTTTCATTATCGACAGAAATGTATGAATTGTCAAATTAAGATGCATTTTCGTAGATAAAATTTATTTAAAGTTGGCAAGTCATTACAACAAATAGCATAAGCTCCAGGAAGATTTTCAGAGCGACATATATAGAATATGACCTCTTCTTCACATCACCAAACACTTTTGATCGTGTTTGTATGTCTATATCGCACTTCAATTTCACATATTTATTCCCCAAAACGCATAAACTAAGATATTATGCCTTAGTGTGTGTACACCTTCTAAGATAATTCTATTGAAGTTTATTTTTAAAAATGTTTTAGTACCTACCAGAACTTTCAGACCGTCGGTAGAGTTGTGTTTGGAGAGGCCAGAGGAGAACCGATGGTTGGACAACTCGCCGTAGCTTACAGTATCGTTAACCGAATTTATCACGTGGCTTATCCAAACACCCTCAATGCAGTGGTCTACCAGCAAACAAGCAGCGGAGGGTACCAGTATGAAACTCTAGATCTGCCGAGTCATACACAAGACTGGAACTATGCAAAAAGGATGAACACGTTTGAATACGTCAACGCCATTATAGCTTCTCGTAACGCTTTATGCGGCTGGAGGACAGATCCAACTGGATGTGCTACAGATTATTGCGCATTCGATCCTTGTCATGCCACGAATTCTAACCCCTGGTGGACGGCTGTCAATAAAATACGCATTGGCCATCATTATTTTGTTTGCCGAGTTCGTGCGACTGGTTAAAGCACTCGGGTTCGGGGTGCATATATCACTTACAGTTTCTTTATTGGATATGAATGTATGTTATACATATAAATAATGAGTGTCAATAAGATTTTGACATTGTTGCACATGTAGTTAAATCCTGAATGGTACATGTATTTATGTGCATAATTATGAATGGCTATTAAAATCTTCAAACATTGATAAATCAATTTGTAACTTCCGTATTAGCCTGTTAATCGACGATGATGTAGGTACCGGTGTTTATTATAGTGAGGCTTCCCCCAAGGACAGTGATACTTCCCCCGAAAGACTGGCTGTATAGTGAGATTTCCCCCACAGGGAGAAATTTGGCTATATAGGCAGACCCCCCCCCTCCCCTAACCACCATAGTGAGACTTCCCCCTTAAGTGTTTATTTTCAGTTTTCCATTGGAACACCACCCCCCCCCCCCTCAAGGAGTGGTTGTATTGAATATATTCCCTGACCATTAGTAATAAAACCCCGTGCAACAAATATACGTGGTTAGATGCGCATTTCGGGCACATTCCACCTTAAAGGTCGCCCCTAGTTTACCGATCGTCCTCTAAACAGACCAATCAGTTCCAGAATCTTACCACATTGAACCACCGCGGTATATGAGCATGGAAGGCCATGGCCAAATCAAAACCGCCATTTAAGAACTATAATGAGTGCGAATCTGTGTACTCCAATGCAAGAGGTACGTGTACCTTAGCGCCCTCTCTGGATATTGTCTAAAGCAAAAAAAAAAAAAAAAAATTTCAGTCAGTATCTCCTCGGTCTTGCTCTAAATCAAGAATTGGGACAATACAGGAGTGAAAAACATGGAAACAAAAGTCTTTGTTGCGAATTTACAAGTGCATTTCCTCAACTTTTAGCAAGTAGATCTACATTTATTGTGTAAAAAAAAAAAATGCTATGGTATATGCAACTAGATACATTGTATCATCCCAAGGTTTTCAGTCCGTTCGATATAATTCAAGTTGCCCTTTCTAGAGCGAATGCATTGGTGTTGATTAATTAAAATCTCTCCAATATTTGCTTCACTGATGAAGCCTACACACCGAACTTCGCTACAGTCACAGTGTTGTCTGTACATGTATACAGCATTAAAAATTGGATTTTGCTTCCTCCTAGGTCCAGACCATGGTTAAATTCATTAATGTCCCGTGCAAGATCATTAATAAAACCCGAATGTGGACGATAAGTTGTCACTCTGATATATTCCAGTTTTCCATAGGAACCAATCCGTAAGCTTTTCATTCAACCGCACACATGGTTCTGAATACTCTTGAAGAGTTAAGAATTGCAGTTTCCCATCAATATTATGTCATAGTAATATGCATAACCTCAAGTGTCTGTCAATAAAATCAAAACATTTTCGTAAGTCTGTAAACACACCGAATGTTGATTTGGTACTCCTAATTGCAGAGTACAGCGTGTATACAAATGTTACCTTCACACGACCTGTGTTTCTTGCCCATCAGCTAATATATTTCATTGCAAGCAAAGTGTCTTGTAATACGCTGGTTGATGAAGATACTGTAAATTTTACGGAAACAGGAAAAAAATCACTAACGCCTCAAAAGTTCATCTGAGGAACGTTCTTTAACTACGGATATGCATGGCATACAAATGGAACAGACTAGCAATAGGTATCAAGGATTTTTAAATTTTGAGAAAATCAGGTTGTTGAACTTCGTAATTTTAATCCTTTTCCAATTTTCAGGGCCTTTCTAAACAGGGCCTCTGTAAACTACTTGAAGATGTGCATATTGCAAGGATTTCATATAGCCAACAATTTTCAAATTTCTTGACTGTTTGAAAAAAATATTCTTAAGTTGCTGAACGTCATCAATATCAGAAAAATATTTTCGTTTGTCCACTTACTTCCTCTCAGTCTCATATATAGGAGCTAGAACTGTTTATTCGCACGATGCAAAAGATGTTGCTGCTTGATGATGGCTGGGGCCAGAGGCTGGTGAAGGTGTTGAGAGGTGTAACTGATGGCACTGCATGTAAGTTACACCAGTAAAACTTCGAGTTAATAGTCACATGCCACACCTTCCCGTTGGTAGACCTGGCAATGCTTCGGTAGCTGAGTGACAGTGGCAAAAAAAAAGAGTTTCCGGCGCCTTCATGTGACTGGAATCTGTGACTAGAGGAAGGTGACAAACAGAAAACCACCCCCTCCCGAAGGTTAAATGGATTGATGTATGGTTAACTGTCCTGCCTGTAAGAAGACATGGTCACAGAAGTATCGACAACACGCCAAGACTATCACCTGGGAGAGGAATGATCTCCATCCAGGAGATTTAAGACGCACTGCAGTGTAAGCCAAAAGGAAGCTTCAGGGAATACTCCTCTATACATCAACTTCATAGACTATAAGATAGCTTTTGACAGTGTGGACAGAGAAACGCTGTGGAAAATACTCTGAGGCACTACGGAATACCAGAGAAGATCATCGCCCTCATCCGATGCAACTACCAAGATATGAGCTGCAGAATTGTCCACACCGTTCAGATGTTAGATAGCTTCGGAGTTAAGACCGGAGTCCGTTAGGGATGCCTGCTGTTGCTATTCCTCTTTCTCCTGGTCATTAAATGGATCATGAAGACAACTACAACAGGCAGAAACAACGAGATGCAGACGACACTCTACGCAACTTGATTGCCTTGACTTTGCTGACAACTTGGCGTTTCTGTCTCGAGCCACATCCAGGAGCAGGATAAGACCACTACCTAGGGACCGCATCAGAAGGAATAGGGCTCAAGATCAACAATGTAAGACGGAGCTAATGAAGATGAACACCACTCTAGATACCCAAGTCTCAATCGGTGGAGAACTCATCAGAGGGTAGAGTCCTTCAGTTACCCGAGACGTATAGTTGACAAGCATGGAGGCACCAACCTTGACATCACAGTCAGAATTAACAAGGCAAGAAGTTTTTGTCATGCTTAAGAGCATAGATCGATCTAGGCTTCCAAGGAGATCAGCTTCCGCATCAAACTATGCATCCTCAACTCCAGTGTGAAGTATGTCGTGCTCTAGGGATGGGAGGCATGGCGGACAACAAAGACCATTTAGCAGACGATCCAGACATTCATCAACACCTGCCTGAGGCGCGTCTTCTACATCAGATGGCCAGAAATAATTAGAAATGAAGACCTGTGGGAACGAGCGGGATAGGAACCAGTGCCCAGCAGATTCTGTTGAGGAAGTAGGGCTGGATCGCAAACACCCTCAGGGAACCAGGATCAAGCACCACACGACAAACCCTTATCTGGAACCCGCAGGGGAAGAGGAAGAGATGAAGTAGAGTTGAGGCATCAGGGAATCAACGGGCACAAAAAGCCCAGAACAGAGTTTTGTTGGCGTGGGACCGTCGATGGCCAATGCTCTTCACTGGGTTATAAGGGCCAAAGTTGATGGTGGCTGATAATATATACCTAATACCTAAGTTAAGTTCTACAACTCATGGCTTTTATAAGAAAACCGCCCCACATAAGATTATGACGGGCTATACATGTATTCATTTCGATACCTTGTTATGCTCTTTATAACTTAAGTCAATAGGATAAAAAATATCACCTTTCCTTTATATACACAAAGGCAAATAACAAAATACTTATTTTTTTAAAAATATATACCTATTTAGGCATAACACTCGAGCCTTGAACCCCTGGTCTAAGAATCATGATGTTCAAAATATGATTAAGAAGAGTTCCATGCACTCAAGAACATACAAATGGGTTTTATTCAAGCTGTGTAGAGGTTAAAACGAAAGTTTTTAAAGAAATAACGATCTCTTTATATGAGCTAATAACCCTATTGATCACTGTGAACATCATTTTCACTTTTCATTCTAGCACCAGAACCTCTACTCCACAGGCCATGAATTCACCATGATTTTGGTAGTCTTAGAATATATTTCCTCATCGTGTCTTCACACAGTTTGTTTTTACAGGTGTCCTTGAATAAAGAATATTGATAAAGAGGCATTCTTTTTTTAAAGATTCTGATCTCTGTCCTACCATCTGACCCAGGGACTATTGATTTCACAATTTCAATAGTTTCTCTTCTTAGTAATACTATTTACATATACTCAGTTTGATTGGTCCATGTTCAAGAGTCAGGAACGTGTTTTTTTTAAATAACACATTTTTTATATACACTTTACGAGCAAGCTCCAGAACCCTTTACTAAGAGGACAAGGTTGTTGATATAAACCTCTTATTATTGCTGTTGTTTGATGTCCAGAACACAGCAGCTTTTTACAGAAACAAATTGATGCATTTTTACTAGATGAACCATAAAATCCCGTCCTAGGACCTCATCTAGGGACCGTTAATTTCATACTTCTTTTTCATCATGATTATACACATAGTTTGTCTTGTAGATGTTCCTGGGGGAAATGGAAGAGTTTAAAGAGTTGTGATTTTTTAAGGTTTTGACCCAATCCATCAATCTTAAAGGGTTACAGAAACAACGAAATGAAATTCACAAATCAGTTTCCATTGCTCCAAAGATGCCTCAATACAAATTTCAAGAAACTTGATTATGTACTTAAAGAGATGTTGATTACATTCCATTATTACCGGACGACAGAAGACGGACAACAGAAAGCCGACGATAGAAGACGGATGGACAAGAAGACGGACAACAGAAACGGACGACAAGAAGACGGACACAGAGACGGACGGACAGAAAGACGGACGACAGAGACGGCAACAGGTCCTTAACCGGACGACGAAGCGACAGCAGAGACGGACGACAGAAGACGGACGAACAGAAGACGGACAACAGAGACGGAACGACAGAAGAAACGGACACAGGTCTTACGGACGACAGAAGACGGACGACAGAAAGACGGACGTAGAAGACGGACGACAGAAGACGGACGACAGAAGACGGACAACAGGTCTTACCGGACGACAGAAAAGACGGACAACAAAATCTCCTTTCATGCCATGTTTGTCTTCTGCTATTTCATTTTAAAGTAAGGAAGAATTTATTTAAAAGAAAACATTTTTTCGAAAGAAAATGTAAAATAATTCATACACAAAAAAAGATTTAATTCAGGCAATAAAAAAATAAATCTAAGGTAATGTATATTTATAACGTACACAATAAAACGTCGTTGATGATGTTATTTCCCATTACAGCCAAGACGCACGCAACACGCACACACACAAAAACCACACAGCCTGTTAGATGAAGTTTGGGAGATCCATGATCTTGAAATGATGCAGCACAGTGTAAGGGACAAAGGGAAAAATGTCGTGAGTTGACAATTGCTATTCCGCTGTATTTGAAAGTGACCCACATAGTCAACCGTGAGGAACTGGGTGACATCCAGGAAAATTTCCTATGATCATCATCATGCATACATGTACACGCCTATCTCAGTACCGATTTTCGGTCCTTCATCGCAGCGTGAGAATTAGTTTCTGCTGATTGTGAGTGGCTCATTGAGACGAAGTGCCGTTACGACAGCTGTGGTAACTAGAATGTTGAGTATCTAACAAGAAAGTCTGCAGACCTTATATAATCCGAAGCAGTTGTGTCTTTCTGTTCATTTCATCTCTCAAAGTACCAATGGAATATTACATGTACATTGTTTAGCAAAAAGAAGCTTAACGAATTTCATTCAATTCAATCATAAACGCTTATAGGACTTACAAACATTGGCCTTCCAGTGTGAGGCGGTACTTTCACGTGAAGACTCGTCATGATCATTCATGTTCATCATCATCTCATCGTGCCCTTATCTAGAGAAGGAGTATAGTAGCATAATGACATGAATCGTAGGATGGGGGGAGGGGGAGCGAGTAAGGAAAAGCGCGTGGTGGTGCGTTAGGTGAGTTCGAAGAGTTAACATTGACTAGAATATCTTATTTGAGCAATGGGTTGTATGTATATTGGTGAGGGTTTGAAGGCATGTAGAGGTCTCTTGTGGAGAGGTAGGCGTCAGAATATTTAGTGTACACAAATGTAGAAAGTTGATTGTTACAGGAGTAGCTGTGAAGCGAAGATCGGACGTCTACTTGTTTAACGTCGGAAGACGGAGGATCCATACTACGAGCGGGTTTGTGAGAGGAGAGATCTGCTCTCGGAGTAGCAGGTTGGATAGCGTATAGACGCCACTGCCTACATCTTTCAGATAGTCGTATGTTATGGAGCGCTACCGGGAAACGTTCTCCACGCGGAAGTTTGACGAGGTCGGTCCACGAGAATGGAACCTTAAGGAGCGCATAGTGAGCACAGGGCCGACTTCGGGGTCGCGCATTCTGGTATGGGGACTTGATTTCAGCCGAGCGAGGATATCTTATCAAATATATTACACCTGGTTTCACACTCTGTGATTACATACCACAAAAGTCCGGACACGAGGATAGAGTGGCCCACGCTCTATTATCGAGAGTGCTGAGGATATATATCTAAACAGTTGTATGTCGGAATGAGTCTGATATAGCACTGAGGATGAGTTTACATGTCTCGCGATCTTATAAGGTTAGGATAGCATCTTGAAGAAAGAGAGCAATGCACCTCAGGTTTATATGTACGCTCCTACAAGATAGCACAATGAAGGCAAGAAGCTCACGCTCATAAGCTGACGGTTAATTGCAACTAGGGTAGTATGACGGTGCCACGCAGGTATAATCTATAAGTGCTTTATGAGAGCGTACACTTCTGCTGTTATTGCCACGCTCTCTGTTACGCACCATAATATATATTCGCGATAACGTGAAAGATGGAATGAATATCTGAGTGCACTAGATGAGAGAGCAGGTTATCTCGCGACATCTTATTAATTGCGAGAACTCGAGGAGAGGGACAGCGGTATGGCTTCAAAAAGATCGAACAAAACATGGAGAGATATGATCAACTCTGCGAACTCACCAGTTTCGCATGTATTCACCATGGGGCATAGTTCGAGCGAGGAGTTTAGTGTTTTAGTGGCTACTTAGCGATGTTGGAGAGCTAGGTTGACACGAAAGATTGCGCCCCAGTTTCCCAAGGATGGACATTGTCGACCAGCTTAAGACCACGGGGCCGATGTGAACTATGGTGTATGAGTCAACACGGCACTTTTTTAGTCAACTGAGCGTTGTATCTGATACACTACTCTGGTTGGATGAAGAACGAGACGATTATGAGAGAGAGCGCACGTCTCTAATGGACAGGTATCACATCGCCAGAGAGGATAGAGAGGATATAAATAAGGAGAATCTCTCTCATATCTAATATATCGAGAGGAGCAGAACGGTATTGTTGTATATATATGTATGTATGTATAGTTATCTTCAACCTCTCTCTCGAGTATATGCGTTGTCTTCATCGCGGGGATCCCATTGGAAACTCTAATTATATATCGATCTGTTTATCATTAGGTATACAGTAATATGATAGATCGGGTGAGCACAAGGACTCGGGGCTCTGAGAGTGAGTCGCATATTTCCCCCGGCGTAAGCTGGCAGTTCGATCCTTGGTTGAACCGCTATATCGTCTATTATATTATTCTTGAGTTTAATGTAACGTCGACTCGCTCCCACACGCACTCGCTCAAATAATTTCAGTGAGAATTACTTGTTTTTAAGATTGTCGTTGGTGTGGATGAGGCCAGTCGTGCTGCAAATTTGATTGCTTGTCTCCAGAGAGAGAGATATATTGTGAGAGAAGAGGCATAAGTTTATATATTATTGTGTATGTTTTCTCAGTTGCGGATAGCGCCATATGGCTGAAAAGAGGGGGGAGAGACATGAGTAATGCTATGTTATAAGCTGGCGGACGCCAATTATAGATGCAATAACCCCATGAGCTGAGTTTGAATACCGTATTTGCGCGAGACACCTTTCATAGAGGCTAAAGCTGGGGAACGTTTCTTTTATTAAAAAGTGTAAATTATAAGAGGAATCACAATTTAAATTGTTACAAGACAATTAATTTTTCTTTTTTGTAATGTCAAAATGTGAGGTAATAAAAATACATGTGTACACAGAAGAAAGCAAGGAGAGTCGAGACCGCGAGGGCCCTGGGCTTGATGTGGCGTTACGCCAGCAGAGGTGCCTAGGAGGAGGTAAGCGTACTAGATTACCGCGAGTACGATTTCTTGTTGCCGATCTTTCGCTGTGAGTGAGTCATGAGGAGGAGGGCATGTCGAATCTTGACCTCGTGCGACGGTATTATTCCTTTCAGCTATATGTCAACGCGCTTGAATCCTCAGTTCGACATTCACCGTAGTGATTATGTTGAGACCAATTAGGGCACGTTGTATGAGAACATGTGAAGACTCTTGTGCCGCATTCATTAACGACTAGTTGTTTTAACGGCTTCTCTGTAAACAATCAACTTTTAATCATTTGACCAAAATCTCATGCATAGGATTAACGTCTACTTGATTCGTAATATCATTGGCGCTGTAGTTACCGTCTACCTTTGTACAGTGTTATATGGTTTTTGGTGAGCAGAGCCGAAGTACGGTCACTGGTCAGTAAATTTTGTCATTATTATTTGTTAGATAGACGATGATGATGATGAATGAACAAATGATGATGAATCATGACGAGTCTCACGTTGAAGTACCTGTGCCTCAACACTGGAAGGCCAATGTTGTAAGTCCTATACGTTTATGATTGAAATTGATTGAAAATCGTTAAGGCTTTTCTTCTTTGCTAAACAATAGGTATGCAATGTAATTTCCATTGGTAGAGAGATGAAAAATGAACAGAAAGACACACACCTGCTCGGATTATATACAAGGTTCTGGGCAGACTTTCTTTGTAGATACTCACATTCTAGTTACCACAGCTGTCGTACGCCACTCTATTGTCTAAGATCGTCAACGCGCAGTGATGATATAATGTTGCGTGAAAGAAATTTGAGTAACAATTGCGTCGGTATACTAGTTGTCGCATTGTGGTGTCGCAGTGAGTTGAGCATGAGCGAGAGTTGTCTCGTGTCATGGAGCAGTCCTACAACATGGCGGATTAGTGGACTATCTGTGGGATACAACCTTTCTCCAACCAAGTCAAATCTGTGACACATAGCAAATAGTGAGAGCTGCGGAGACACTTACTCTCCACGTGTATGATCCCACGGCCACGTACGAGCGAGATCAGATAGAAGCTTCGACTGGTCATATGCTTCTTCCCAAACTTCATCTAAACGGCTGTGTGTGTTTTGTGAGTGTGGTTGTCGCGATCGTCGCACTGGTAATGCGGTCTTGGTGTAATGGAAATAACCTACTAGTTCAACGCCTTCGAATATGACGTTAGAACGTTGCTCCATATGTTGGGGGACCATGGACAGAAGGATAATAGCAGATACGAGCGGTTCACATAGAGTGATTTTATATACATCAAAGCTGACTGTAAGTTGAAGATCATAGGTTGTTAATTGTTGCTGAAATCTGGGGCAACATTAGTTTATAGGGCAGTTTGGATCTGTCACCGAAATATATATTGTTGACTGTTGCTACATGAAAAGCTTCCTTCAATCACTGAACTTAAAATGAATATATAGTCAGAATAGGACAAACAGCGGATTGGACATGAAAGAGATCTGTTGATGCGCGTATCAGCTGGCGGCCGGTTTAGTATAACCCTGTTGTCCGTGTTGCATGTGGATCGCGCACGCCACGCCGTAGCCGTCACACTTTCTATCGTCCACTGTACTTCACGTGGTCGGCTCCGTCGTTCCTGTCGCTCCAGGGAGTAAAGGGCAGCTGTTGTAACGTCTTCTGTCGTCCCCCGTCTTCTGGTTTGTCCACAATCCTTGTATGCTGCTATTTTTACAGCGTTGCTGTGGGGATCTGGGCGCGTCTTTGGTTCTTCGTTGGCTTCTTAGTCGCGTAACCCTTTGGCCTGTCGTCTCGAAAGATGTATCTCACTGTTGTCCGTCTGTTCTCTGTCTCGATCTGTAGCCGAATTGCTCAAGTCCGTGTCTCTCTCATGTCGTGAAAGCTCGTTCTCGCGCTACCGTCTCCGTGTCTCTGGCACATGTTTTGGGAGAACAGATCGACTTCTGTGAGTTTCTCGCGTCTGGTACAATCTATCGTCCGTCTTCTGTTGTCCGTCTTCTGTCGTCCGTAATAATGGAATGTAATCAACATCTCTTTAAAGTACATAATCAAGTTTCTTAAATTGTATTGAGGCATCTTGTGAGCAATGGAAATATGATTTGTGAATTTCATTTCGTTGTTTCTGTAACCCTTTAAGATTGATGGATTGGGTAAAACCTTAAAAAATCACAAACTCTTTAAACTCTTCCATTTCCCCAGGAACATCTACAAGACACAACTATGTGTATAATCATGATGAAAAAGAAAGTATGAATTAACGGTCCCTAGATGAGGTCCTAGGACGGGATTTTATGGTTCATCTAGTAAAAATGCATCAATTTGTTTCTGTAAAAAGCTGCTGTGTTCTGGACACATCAAACAACAGCAATAATAAGAGGTTTATATCAACAACCTTGTCCCTCTAGTAAAGGGTTCTGGAGCTTGCTCGTAAAGTGTATATAAAAAATGTGTTATTTAAAAAAAACACGTTCCTGACTCTTGAACATGGACCAATCAAACTGAGTATATGTTAAATAGTATTACTAAGAAGAGAAACTATTGAAATTGTGAAATCAATAGTCCCTGGGTCAGATGGTAGGACAGAGATCAGAATCTTTAAAAAAGAATGCCTCTTTATCAATTTCTTATTCAAGGACACCTGTAAAAACAAACTGTGTGAAGACACGATGAGGAAATATATTCTAAGACTCCAAACAATCTGAATTCATGGCCTGTGGAGTAGAGTTCTGGTGCTAGAATGAAAAGTGAAATGATGTTCACAAGTGATCATAGGGTTATTAGCTCATATAAAAGAGATCGTTATTTCTTTAAACTTTCGTTTAACTCTAAGAGCTTGAATATAAAACCCATTGTATGTTCTTGAGTGCATGGAACTCTTCTAATCATATTTTGAACATCATGATTCTTAGACCAGGGGTCAAGGCTCGAGTGTTATGCCTAAATAGGTATATATTTTTAAAAAAATAAGTATTTTGTTATTGCCTTTGTGTATATAAAGAAAAGGTGATATTTTTATCCTATTGACCTTAAGTTATAAAGAGCATAACAAGGTATCGAATGAAAGACTAGAGTAGCCCGTATAATCTTATGTGGGGCGTTTTCTTATAAAGCCATGAGTTGTAGAACTTAACTTAGGTATTAGGTATATTTACAGCCACCATAACTTTGGCCCTTATACCCAGTGAGAGGAAGCATGTTGTAGCCATTCGACGGTCCCACGCCAACGTGATGCTGATTTTGAGACGTATTTTCTTACTTTGATATGTGGATCTTTTGTGACCCGTTGATTATCCCTGATGCCTCAACCTACGCCTGATACTAGGATCTCCATGTAGGTATTGTGTGTGCATAAGGATAACAGTGATACTTTCTATTGCATCGGTCCTTCACGATGGCTAAGTTATGGATACGAGCATAAAGACCGCGGTATCATGAAGTACATGTGTAGGCGGCTCGTCATAATCTTTGGGGCCGGCTTTATAAACCGGTAGATAACAGTTAGTTTATCGCACCATCAATTGTGCTCCGTATAACCCTGGAAGAGCATTGGGTCCAACGTTGACGGTCTCCGTGACGGCCAAACTCGTTGCTGGGTTATAGTGCCTTCTGGACATTGCCTGGATGCTTCATATCATACTTCATCTGTCTCGCCCTAGCGAGGTTGAGAGATAAGGCTTTTCGTGGTGGTTGGCCTGTCCTGGTTCCCGAGGCGTCCACAGATATGCAGATCCGGGCTCTCTGATCGTTTCCTCAGAACACAGAATCTGGCTTGGGCAACTGGTTCTATTCCCGCTCGTTCCCACAGGGTCTTTCATTTCTATTATTTCTGGCCCATTTGGAGAACGTGATTGTGTGAGAGATGCAATAGAACGCGCCTCAGGCAGGTGTTGATGAATGTCTGGATATCGTCTGCTAAATGTCTTTGTTGTCCGCCAATGCCTCCCATCCCTAGAGCACGAACATACTTCACAGCTGGAGTTGAGGATGCCATAGTTTGATATTGAAGCTTGATCTCCTTGGAAGCCTAGATCGATCTATGCTCTTAAGCATGACAAAAAACTTCTCTTGCCTTTGTTTAATTTGACTGTGATGTCAAGGTTTGGTGCCTCCAATGCTTGTCAACTATACGTCTCGGGTAACTGAAGGACTCTACCTTCTGATGAGTTTCTCCACCGATTGGAGACTTGGGTATCTAGAGTGGTGTTCATGCTTCATTAGCTCCGTCTTACATTGTTATCTTGCAGCCCTATTCCTTTGCATGCGTCCCTAGGTAGTGGTCTTATCCTGCTCCGATGGGCTCGGAGACAGAAACGCAAGTTGTCACAAAGTCAAGCAATCAAGTGTGCGTCCAGAGTGTCGTCTGCATCTCGTTGTTTCCTAGCCTGTTGGTAGTTGTCTTTCATTGATCCATTTAATGACCAGGAGGAAAGAGGAATAGCAACCAGCAAGGCACCCTAACGGCTCCGGTCTTAACTCCGAAGCTAATCTAAACATCTGAAACGGTGGTGGACAATTCTGCAGCTCATATCTTCGGTAGTTGCATCGGATGAGTGGCCGATGGGGGGTTGAATCTTCTCTGGTATTCCGTAGGCCTCAGAGTATATTTCCACATGCGTTTCTCTTGTCCACACTGTCAAAAGCTATTCTTTGCATGGCGTATCTTCGCGCATTGAGAGCGAGTGCTCTCTACTCGTTGTTTTCTTGCACTGTTGTAGTTGTCTTCCATGATACCATTTAATGACCAGGGGCGATTAGAAAGAGGAATAGCAACAGACAGGCATCCCTAACGGACTCCGGTCTTAACTCCGAATGCTATCTAACATCGACGTGTGCCATTCGAGCTATATGATTGCATGTCGCAGTCTGATATCTTGTAGGGCATTTCTGGTATTAGTAGTGGCCCTTGTTCTGTATTCCGCTATGCTTAGAGTTTTGTCCTCACGACGTTTCTCGTCCACTAACTGTCATCTATAAGATGCTTCTTATAGTCTTATGAAAGTTGATGTATATGAGGAGTATTCCCTGACGCTTCCTTTTGGCTTAGCACTGGCAGTGCTCTTAAAATCTCCGGATGGAGTCATTTCCTCTCCCAGGTGATAGTCTTGTGCGTGATTTGTCGATACTTCATTATCTGTGACATGTCCTCTTACAGGCACGACAGTTAACCATACAATCAATCATTTACTTGAATTTATTCACTTGGGAGGGGGTGGTTTTCCTGTTTGTCACCTTCCTCTAAGTCCAACATTTTCCAGTCACTGAAGGCGCCGGAAACTCTTTTTTTTTGGCCACTGTCACTGCAGCTACCCGAGGCATTGCCAGGATCTTGTGACCCGGTAGAGTCGTCGGACAATGTGATCTAATTATAACTCGATAGTTTTTAAGCTTGGGTGTAACTCTATATAGAGTTGCCATCAGTTACACTCTCAACCAGCGCTTCACCAGCTCTCTGGCCACCCAGCCATCATCAAGCAGGCAACATCTTTTGCATCGCGTCGCGAATAAACAGTCCTAGCTCCTATATATGAGACTGAGAGGAAGTAAGTGGACAAGCACGAAAATGAGATTTTCCTGAAATTGATGACGTCAGCAAACTTAGAATACTTTTTTCAAACAGTCAAGAAAATTGTGAAATATTGTGGCTACTATGAATTCCCTTGCAATATGCCACATCTTCAATAGAGTTTTAACAGAGGCCTCTGTTCTAGAAAGCCCTGAAAAATTGGAAAAAGGATTAAAATTTACGAAGTTCTAACAACCTGATTTTCTCAAAATTTAAAAATCCTTGATACCTATGCTAGTCTGTCCCTATTTGTGTATGCCATAGCATAGTCCCGTAGTTAAAGAACGTTCCTCAAGATGAACTCTTGAGGCTGTTAGTGATTTTTTTTTCCATGTTTCCGTGAAAAGGTGAAGGTGTTGGCACAGAAGCTCGGTGATTTTCCCTTAATTCTTGGGGGTAACCCCTTAGAATTTTTATTCGTTTTGGGGACGTAGAACTACTTTCATCCTAATTTTAACTCCTTACATGTGGTGCCATTTAAAATACTTGGTGGATTTCCTCAAAGCACTAGGGGCAGCGTAAAATATTTATGTTTCAATTCATTTTTGTCCACACTTATCATTTGTAAATTGCGAAAATAAGACAATTCACAGTTTGTTAGTTGTAATTGTGCATTATTAGTTCCAAATAGAGTTCAAAATGATTATGTCCATGCACTGAAAATATTGAATTATACAATTGCAATTATATGCATTTCGATTTTAGATATAACATTGATTGAATATTTAATACAGTTTACCTTTTATTGTTCCTTTTGCAACATTTTGTACTTTACGTTGATCTTCCATTAACAAGGGATATATTATATATTTTATATTAATATTTTTTTTGCCTTGCGTGTGCCTAAAAACCATTATCACAGAAAGCCGACATGAAGAGCAATACCCCAACTCCGGTTCTTGCCTATAGGGACTCCAGTGTGCGTGTGATAACGCATAAATTGCGAATAAAACATTTTAAAAAAGACTAGAAGTGTTGTTGTGATTGAAGAGACAAGTCGAAATTTAAGGAAAAAAAATTGTATCCGTGAAAGATTCCGAACTTCGGTCGTTTAAAAAAAAACAACAATTGTACATTTAAAGTCGCACAGCCCTTATCCATTATGCCACGCCGCAGATTCCAAAACACCGTAGTGAGAACTTAACGTGGCAGTGGAAGTTGAAAAGGAGAAAGTAACGAAATCGTGTCGATTTTTAGAGATTACAAAAAAATGCATGCGTGAAACAAATTTCAAAGCGGGACAATTTTTTAGTGAAATCTCAATAGAAATTTATGTATTAGAATTATTTTGTTTCAAGCAGGCGGTTTTTCTTAAAATTCGGGATTCCCTTGTATTTTGAGTCTAAAAATCACATAATCGCTTCCTGCATGATTTCAACTCATTTATTTTGACCTATTCTTGTCAATAACACACCTTTTAGAACTTAATTTTCTTATATTTTGGAATTAAAGAACAAAAAGTTCCACTGGTTTTACTATATCTATGAATAACTTTATTTTTACCGATACTTTCTTGCAACACTTTAGGGAAATCACCATGTACATGCAAACACCTTCTTTACAGTATCTTCAATCAACCGCGTATTTGCAAGACACTTTGCTTGGCAATGAAATATATTAAGCTTGATGGCAAGAACCACCAGGTCGTGTGGAAGGTAACATTTGTATACACGCGTACTC
>CAJDSM010025057.1:0-15889 GCA_903981925.1 Ostrea lurida | reverse complement strand
CTTGCATGAAAAATATCTCGCCATGCTTTCCTTGATTAGTGTATATTACGAATTTACACTATAGAACGGTCGGGCNGTCTTGCATGAAAAATGTCTCGCCATGCTTTCCTTGATTAGTGTACATTACGAATTTACACTATAGAACGGTCGGGCAGAAGAGTGTCGCCCTGTATTACACCAGTAAACAGTAAAATCCGTGTAGCTGTATGTTTTCTAAGTTTATTTTCTTTATCTTCACTTTTCGTGCTGATGGAATCAATTATATAATTGCTGAATTTGTTTTGATACAGCCAATGATTAGCAACAGGAATAAAGCAACAGTACAATGTTAAATGGATATTATGTTAACTAAAGTTCATATACTTAATACATGACCATAGGTGTAGAGAACTTAAGGTTGCTTTAGCCAAGCGTGTTATAAAGTTTTATTACACGTTGAAGGTCACATATATATAGACGACGTCTAGGGGATTGGAAGCAAAAGTGAATACTAGTAAACGAGTGCCATCTATGGCATCAAATTACAAGTGATACGGAAACGGTAAAAAATATTTTGTTTGTTTTCATTTCTTTCATTGGGTTATCACAATTAAACTTCAGTATATATAAGACACTCACACATATCAAGTTTCATAGATTTTTATCAATGAACGACAAAATGATGAAATATGCAACAGTAATTTGACAGCAAAATTTCAGTACCGCGGTCGTCGACTCCTTCTTTGATGAGAAGGGCGGTAGGATAAATCATTAGATCCACCGGAAGTGAAACTTGAAGGCTGGTTTCCTCCGCTCTGCCACTGAGATCCACCGATAAAATCTTGCTGGCCAAAATTTGAATCAAATCCTCCATTATCCCAAGAGGAAGATGAGAACCCGCTTCCTTGTGACTCCCAACGCCCGGATCCGGACCTATCGGAGGAAAATCCGTCAAAAACGGAAACTCCCAATCCGGAATTGTCGATACCGAGATCGTTAGCAGAAGGCCCGACGCCTAAAGCTGGAGCTCCGATAAAGTCAGCTGGAAAACCGCCGACATCTCCTATCTGATTTCCGAAATCCATGCCATTGTTGAATTCTGACATAAATTGTCCTCTATCAGAACGGAAGTTGCCTCTAGGGGACGTGAAGCTTCTGCCGCCAAATCTGTTGTGCACATGGCAGGATGCGAAAGTCAAGAAGAGCAGAGCTACCACCACCTTCATCTTCTGTTTTGTAAAATAATTGAGAAAAACTGAATGCCGTAATCTTTGTATAAGTATATGTTTTGCAATTTTAAAAAGAAACTGTGTGAATTNGCCTTCATCTTCTGTTTTGTAACATAATTGAGAAAAACTGAATGACGTAATCTTTGTATAAGTATATGCTTTGCAATTTTAAAAAGAAACTGTGTGAATTTGTAACACAACATGAATATAACTTTTCACTAAATTTTAAAACTATTAGGGAAAAATCTGAAATTTTCATGATATCAAATTAGAAATATGATAACACTACACCATGATTTTTCTTTGCAAAAAGTGCTGAACAAAATATCAAATTGGAGAAAATCAAAATCAAACAAAATACCTTGTTATCTTTCCTCAGCTGGGAGATTCCACGGTTCCAGGGTTAATAGGAGGTTCTAAGGAGGTTTTATACCGTTTACAACTATAAACCTCATGGCATGCTCCGATCATTTGTTAACGATGTAATCTGATGGATGACAAGCACGATAATGTACTTACTTAGACTTCCATAAAACACCCATTCTCCTTTATTTGACCTTCTAAAAAATCTGCATAATTCTATTTCTGAACTAATTATCGTAAAATGACGAGGGTAAATAATAAACAATGATGAATAGACTCGCCGACAAAGAGATGCATCGTGTTTTAAAGATGTAAATACATCTATAAAGTAAAACAGACGGAAACATCGAGCACGTGCGTGAATACACTCTTAATTCTCCAAATTCATTTTGTGTACCTTGAAATCATATGTTTTTATTCAAGTTTACATGCTTAATACATGTATATTCATTAATCTTACAATTACAAGAATGAAAGATAAAATCACGATTTAATACAATTTATGACAATTGTTCAAATTTTAATTTAGAATTTTATTCTTGATAATACTTTTGTCATCATTTGCAAAACCAACAATTCAATTCATCGTAGAGAAAACTGTGTCCTTTACATGGGGGTCTCCACGACTGTGCATCATAAGCGACGAACACTCCTGTTGCATTACAGAACGGATGTATGTAAGGGCAATGGTTTTAAAGCATTTCGTCATAATTTACTTCTTACGAAAACTTCTTACATTTACTGAGAAATAAATTTCATTAATGATAATATATGAGCGTATGAAATGCCATACTTTATGAAGCTATAAAAAAAATCCCTGTGAACATGCACAGAGAGCAATGTACTGGGTTATTAGAAAAATAAGACAATTTAATTTACCTATCTACTGCTATTTAGAACTAGTTGATAATATTGTAAAAAAGTATATTACATGTACATGTATATGGTTGTGAAATATGGGGTTATCAAAACTTTGAACTTATTGAACGCATTTACCTAAAATTTTTGAAATTTATTTCAAGTTACTCCTTCATAAATATGGTAAGCAAATCGTTTCCCTTTATTTTTAGAATGTTTTTCATACTGAGCAAAGTTGTTCTTGAGCAGGTCCAGAAAACAAAAGTGTGTATATTTTATATAAACTTGTATTTACTGCCTCAGTGTAACATTAACTAGAAAACTGGCATGATCAGCAAGGGCCCCGCCGAGGGCTATCAAAGGACAGCAACATCTGTATTTGATACAGAAATGTTTAGTACTGGTATATGTGAAACTATATTAAATTGTGAATTATAACATCCATATCAATTTACACACTGAATAAGCATTTCTAGAAACAAATACTTCAAGAAATTTTTACTCGATCGAAGCAAACCTCAGGTAAACAAAATATGGAAATATTCCTGTAACTGACATTTAAGAATAATTCCATAAATGTATTAGTTTTCCAATACGTTGGACAAATATATTTATACACTTGTGCCTCTTATTGTAGAGTAAAATTGTGCAAAGTTTCAAAACTGTACGATAAAAACTTTTTGAGTTATCACATCACATCTTGAGTTATCGCATCACAACGAAAATGTTGATCGACAGACGAACAGACAGAACCCAGAAATTATACACTTCTACCTCTTCAGTGGCGTAGTTTGCAGGTATGCTTGGATGCTCAAGCATCCACATCATTTTGCCAATTTCTTAATGCATTTGATTCTTTGTTGATTGATTGTATATTGTTTAACGTCCCACTCAAGAATCTTTCACTCATATATGGAGACATCACTATTGCCGTTGAAAGGCTTCTAAATTTAGGCCTATGCTCCGGTGCTTTTGGTCTTTGAGGAGGGAGAAATCCTTATCGTGCCACTTCTGCGTAACAAAAGGACTCTCGTCTTTTGCGGTCTCATCGGAAGGATAATCTCATTTAGTCGCATTTTGACGAACAAGAAAGGAGTACTGGGGGTACATTCTTAACCCGGATCCCCACGGGAGATTCTCTGTTGAAGAATGTTCAGATTTAATCTCGGTTGAAATTCGGCTCGCTGATATTTGACTTAAGTTCATTCACCGAATCTTCGGAGTAGTCCTTCATAATTCATGTCTGGAGATTTTCATTCACTTCGGGCCAAATTAATAACCATGCACATAGAATTTTCCGTTCAAAAAATGGCTTCACCGTCGCATTTCTTCACCTCCGTATACTGAAGAGTTCCTATAGTCTGTTTGTTACATTACGTAATATAGTAATTTCTATACACATACAAGTACATGTAATATTCTAATTTAAAATAAAGACTTATGGGAACTCTCAATTTCGGGTGATAAAATATTGTGCTATGGGCATCAGTATTTTAATGGAAGATGTTAGTAACGTTTTTAGTTTTGGATTTTATACACTAGACGGTAAGTAATGCAGAATTTATAGTGATGCAGGTTAGTTTAATATTTGAAGCGAGCGCAATGTCACCTACATGTAAGGTGAACACTTTATTGCTAGAACTGGCCGAATTGAATGTAAATTTCCAGACATGGAATTAGAAGGACTGCTCCGAGATTCGGTGAAGCACAGGTTCAAATATCCAGCCGAGGTCGAATCTCAACCGAGAGTATGTTCAGTTAAGCAATGGTATGAATAGCGCCACATCGTTCCGTGGCGGTGTCCGTGTTTTCTCCTTTAGTTTGTTTTAAGTCGCAGAAATGTGTCACATGTCTACGGAAAGCATACGTGATAATCATACGCAGTCGCGGAAATTTTCTTCTAAAATCTGACCAAGTGGAGTGATAGATTCAACATCTGACGTATCAAACGGCGGGGGGGGGGGGGTCGGCACGTTACAAAGCAATCTCTTTTGTAAATCAGTCATCTACGAATGCTTTGATACTAGTATTGGTACGGTATTTGCAACGATGTACATGCTACGCACTTAACAGTACATGCACCATTAAGTCCTTAAAGATATGCTCAATATTTCAAACATCATTTTCGGCAAGGGGCAATGCCCTAGACCCCCCCCCCAATAAAAACCAAGGAGCGTTTCGTAAGATGAGCTGGATTTAACAAGAAGATTGCTTGTAACGTTGCCGAACACCCCCCCCCCCCCCCCCCCCCCCTCCCGTTGATACGTCAGAGTGTTGAATCTATCGCCTACCACTTGGTCAGAATTTTAGAAAGAAAATTTCCGCCGGGACTGCGTATGATTATCACGTATGCTTTCCGTAGACGATGTCGGGACACATTTCTGCGAACTTAACAAAAAACTAAAGGAAGAAACACGGACACCGCAACCGGAACGATGTGGCGCTATTCTCGAGAATTCGGCTCGGCTGGATATTTAGAACCTGTGCCTTCACCGAATCTCGGAGCAGTCTTCATAATTCATGTCTGGAAATTTACATTCAACTTCGGCCAGTTCTAGCAATAAATGTTCACCTACATGTAGGTGACATTGCCGCTCGCTTCAAATATTAAACTAACCCTGCATCACTATAAATTCTGGCATTACTTACCGTCTAGGTATAAAATCAAAACTAAAAACGATTACTACATCTTCCATTAAAATACTGACTCCCATAGCACAATATTTTTATCACCCGAAATTGAAGAGTTCCCATAGTCTTTATTTTTAAATTAGAATATACATGTACTTGTATGTGTATAGAAATAACTATTATTAGTAATGTAACAAAACAGACTATAGGAACTCTTCAATATGAGCGGAGGTGAAGAAATGCGACGTGAAGCCATTTTTTGAAACGGAAATTTGAGTGCATGGTTATTAATTTGGCCGAAGTTGAATGAAAATCTCCAGACATGAATTATGAAGGACTACTCCGAGATTCGGTGAATGCACTTAAGGCCAAATATCCAGCCGAGCCGAATTTCAACCGAGATCTAACGTAACAAGAGAATCTCCGTTGGGATCCGGGTTAGAATGTGACCCCCAGTACTCTTTCTTGTCGTAAAATGCGACTAAATGAGATTATCCTTCCGATGAGACCGCAAAAACGACAGGATCCTTTTTTACAGCAGAAGTGCACGATAAGGATTTCTCCCTCCCAAAGACCAAAGCGCCGAGCATAAGCCTAAATTAGAAGCTTTTCAAGGCAATGTGCATGAGTGAAAGATTCCTTGAGTGGGACGTTAAACATATACAATCAATCAACAAAGAATCAAATGCATTAGAAATTGGCAAAATGATGTGGATGCTTGAGCATCCAAGCATACTGCAAAACTACGCCCCACTGATTATGGTAGAGGTTTACAATTGTGCAAAATTTCAACTGTTCGTTAAAACACTTTTTGAAGTATATCGCATCACATCTGAGTTATCGTATCACAACGAAAATGTTGACGGACAGAACAAACGGACGGACGGACGGAACCCAGAAATTTATACACTTCTGTCTTCTTAGTGTTAGAGAGTACAATTGTGCAAAGTTTCAAAACTGTTACGATAAAAACTGTTTGAGTTAATCGCACTCACAACAAAATTGTTGACGGACAGGACGGACGGACAGACAGATAGACAATGTGATTACTATAGGGCACCCGCAATTTCAGTGCGGGGCCCTAATGAAACTTTCAAAAACCTGGGGATTGAGTGTATTCACAACATTCTGGATTTTTGTAGATTTTCTAATATTTGGAATGAACAAGGTATTCGATTACAAAAATTGAAAGATCAATTTATATAGAATAATAATAATACGTAGCTCATCCAACGGTCATAAGTGTAAAAAAAAATTTTTTTTTTAATATGAGGAATATGTTTAGTATTTTACATGCATTTACCTATAAAATTGGAAAAATATCCGTCAAATTTAGAACCTAAAATTACGATCTACCAATAGAGACTGGTAGATGGCAGGGTATACCACCTGATGACAGGTACTGAATACTTCCTGTAATTCAAGACATTAGCAAATGAAATTAACAATCTATAAGTGTGTACACCTCACATTGTAACTTTGTTTATAAATATACATGTGCAATATGAATTTGAAAATTTAAACCTTAATTTGAAAATTTAAACCTTGCTAGGTAAGTTTTTGTATGTATACCTTGCATCGTAATTTGTTTTTATTCACCTGCTCTTGTACTTGTCTATGTACACTTTGTTTTGTAAATTGAAACAATGTAGACATTGCTTTGTTTGTTTTTTTATTTCTTTGGTTTGTATTTGTCTAGATACAACTTGTTTTGTATTGTTTGTTTGATAAGTTACGTCCCACTCATATTGAGACGTCACCGGTTGAAGGTTGGATTTTTAAAAAAGCCTCATATTGTTCTGCTAGCTTGCATGTGAGGACTGAGGACAAATTCAGACCTATGCTTAGCTCTTCGGACCGTAGCAGTGAGGGTTCTTTAACGTGCGAACACCTACTCTGAAGCGATTAATCGTATTCTACTCACAAGGAGACGTCATCAATGCCGGTCGCCTCAATGCTGTCGTAAGAGGCGACTGAATATAGGCGGTCATTCGGATGAGACCGGAAAAAACGAGGCCCCGTGTCACAGCAGGTATGGCACGATAAAGATCCCCCTGCTTTTAGGCCATGAGTGCCGAACATAGGCCTAAATTTGCAGCCCTTCACTGGTATTGGTGACACCTCCTTATGAGTGAAATATTCTCGAGTGGGACGTAAAACAACAATCAATCAATTAATCCGAAAGATCCGTGATTCTCGCTTAAAAATACCGACCATTTGGCAAAAGAAATTCGTGAAATTCCTGGCCTCTGGGTGATTGAGAGGAGCAGACCCTATCTAGAGCGGGGCCAAGTTAATACCATATAATATAACAATGTGTTAATCGTAATCATAGTTCCCAAAAACAAATATATACAAAAATCACTGTGTAGGGCAACACGGAACCTCCGAACAATAAGCGAAGCCAGGATCAGGATCTGGCAATGGAGGAGTAAGACATCTCTGCTGACCGCACACCCGCCGTGAGCCATAGCTCGAAACAAGTACGAAGAGGTTACCCGTCATCAATCAGGTACGAAAATGACAGTCTACCAAAGGCGTATGAAACAAATCATCAACATATGACTAAGTGATATTTGTAATCGCAAAACTAAGGTCATTCTAGCGACCGTGAGGATATTAAACGAGATTCGTTATAACCCTGCACCATCAATATTTTGTTTGTAGCTTGCGCGTGTTTTACAAACTAAAGACCTCATACGCACATCGACAATAGCTTTAGCGTATCATGCTCCCGCACTTTTATCCGTTAATCTGTGATGAAGGTCTTTAATCTAAAGATATGATACTAGTACGGTCGATCGTATTTAGATGTGCATAAATGTTTTTCTTTTCAGATTGGAGTGAAGTTAGTTGCAACTTTAGGCGGATTCAAATTATGGCGGGGGTTTGACATAATAGTCTATATGGGAGAATTCAACAGATAAACATGTTATACTATGATAAAAAGAGAATGATGGGCCCTACAAACTAGTGTCAAGGTCAAAATGACTCCAGTGGACCTGACCTCTGCGATGAACATATAAAAATGGTCTATTTAAACCCAAGAACGAAAGAGACATAAATCTAAGGATGATGGAGCCTACAAGGTTGTGACTTCATTGAACCTTGAAGACAGAAAAGAATGCGTTCTACTTCAAAACCAGGTCTGATATTAGAGACAGGATGTCAGGGTCTTATAAATTGGTAGCAAGGTCAAGTGATTCCGAAGTGACCTTACGACCTTTTGACCATTGAACATGAAAACTGGTAAAACTATAGAAGCCAAAAACATTGATTTGAAACATAAGGATCTTTGAAACATTGTAAGAGGATGGCAGGATCCGATTGAACTGCATGGTATGTCCAAGTGACTACAGTGGACTTTGACCTCTGACCTTGGAACAGAAATTGATATTACTGCATGAACCAGGGTCTGAATGGTGAACTACAATTTCGTATCAAGTCACGTCCAGTGACCTTAACTCTGACCTTAGATCATTATACAAACCAGGTCTAGATTGAGAGAAGAGAATCTCAAAGGTTGAAAGAGACAACAAACATCTCCAGTGACCTTGAAGATCTGACATTGAACATAAAAATTGTAGATATACATAGATATTCAGAAATTGATAGCAAATTGTTGTGTTTTGGGCATAAGAAATTAGTACCGTAATATGATTTATATTTGTTGACCAACCAAACTTGGATCCCCAACTTTACTGTGACCCTTGGTCCATTTTAGAACTGCATGAAGTATTGATGAAGACATGGAATTTGTAGTTTGCGATAAAAGAATTAATTATACGTCGTCCTATCGTTACATAGTTGAAGTTAGCTCAATAAATGCAGCCCTCTCCGATTTTTTTTTATTTTGACGTTCAACAGGGAGAGGGCCTTTAATTCCATAGGAATCTTCGTAATGGTGCAAACAAATTTGCTGAATAATCTATAATAAACAGCGGTATATTTATTTATAATGTGTTTACATTAATTAGGGGTACCTACGCTTTTGCTAGTCATTCTATCTAGCGGTGTGTTTCTTCTATAAACAATGTACTATACATGCTAAAATTCTTCGTCTAATCCACCTACTTGATTTCCGGAGGTGGATCTAAAAATAAAACCCAAATGACAATCAGTGGGAAAAGTAGTTGGTTCAAACACTGACTCGAGACCAATTCCGAACAAATAACAATATAAAATGGTGGACCAGAAATAGATTACACGATCCTTATCTTTTTTAAACTTGATATACCGACGAAATCGCTCGTGTAGATCTAACTTATATGGGCAAATGACACGGAAGTCCAGTTAATAGGGTCCCAAACAAACCAAACATGGCGCTGAATACGAATCGAGAACTGACAGTGTATGGATATTGTTTGATTGATCGGATTAAAGCCTCAAAAATTGTAAGTTGTAGGTTAGAAATTTATCTATGACCTATGAAATATATGTTCCATTTTATCTATTTATGCAAAGAAGCCCAGAAAATGATTATGAATAATCGAAATTATTGCGGAGTGATTTCACACCCCGGCATCCTTGTACACCATTACGGAGATCCTATGGAGTTGTAGCCCCCCCCCCCCCCCCCCCCCCCCCATAAAAAAAGGAGAGGGCCTCATTATTATTGCAGCTAAGAAGTTGAAGTGATTTACAATTCCGGACTAAGCATTCCTTTATGTTTTCATTGCGTAGCAAAAGCAGATGTGAAAATTGTCTTAACTTCTCCATTGGATAAAATGCCATTCTGTGATACTTAATTAACGTACGAATTAACAAATATAACAAGAATTTCAATCTTTAAAAAAATGCCAAAACGAACCCAAGAAATTGAATTAATGTATGGATAAACAAGACCCCCTATTTATAAGGCATTTATATATATAAGATGCAGAGTAACATCATTAAATTTTTGGCGTGAAAACCGAACCATACTGCGTTATTCTTTATTTTGTTTGCTTTTCTATTTGGTGGAAGGGACTAAAATTATGGTGGATCTAACGGGAATGGGGATATGGCTTATCGGAGAGACTTGAAACTGTACTGTTGAAGGATAAATGGGTCCAATTATTATCCTTGAAGTTATCATGGACCGGATAGACTGGAAACTATTGTCAGGACCGAAGGATCCAAATATTTTTGTACTAGTTATGGTGGACGTAAGTGCCGGGTGTGTATGCATGTACAATAGCTTGTGGACACTTATTCAATATGGGTTTCTATATAGACTTGAAACTTTGTACAATGTAAAGTGCCTTATTGCCATTTACAGATCTGCATATTGTCAGGACAGGGGGGGGGGTCCATTTCTTTTTGTACAAGTTATGGGGGTGGGGTCTAAAAGGGGTTTGGCAGATTACAATCATATCTTGTTACGTCTTAGGCTTGACACGCCCATATCACGACCGGGACTCGAACTCACGACCTCCTGGTTGTAAAGCGAAATCCCTAATACTTGATCTATCGCGGCATTGGTCTATATACGCCTTGCTTTGCAATTTGTCTATCACACGTCACCATGTTTTGCAATATTTCTATCACACCTTGCTTTGTAATTTAATTGTTTATGTGCATCATGCATTGCAATTTGTCGATCACACCTCTCTTTATAATTTGTCTATGTTTACTTACAGGTATCTAAATTTCAATCAATCGAAAAAAGTATATTTGGGATACATAAATAGACCAGGTGTGCAACGGCCCCTTCCTCGGTTCAGGTCCGATTTTCTAATTGAGGTCGCCAAAACAAACCTATTTTCCGGCACGGTTACGCTCAAAAATGATTCTCCTTCTCATCTGTCGATTCAGAAATCTAAAGTCCCTCGCAACAATCTGAAAACGGACATACCTTAACGATATTTTGAACAATCCTTCGAAGGCTTGACCATCACGTCGTGACTTCACAAAATCACATCTCCGCACCAAAGTATGCTAGAAGGAATTCATTTAGTCTATTTAATGAATTTATTGATTCAGAGTCAAAACAAACAATACGCATACACATTTTATTTTTCTCATTGCAATATAAATATATGTAATTAGTGTTGTCTTGATTTATTGTAAATTCGATTAATCTGGTAGAACCAGATTATTCGGTGCGGAAATCTATGTGATTTCGTGACGTCACGACATCGAGGGAATGTATACTTATGCACATTTTGGTTTTCTAACTCAGTTTTCATCAAGAGGAGAAAACGGATATGTTACGTCGTATTTGAATCACTGCACCTTGTTTTGTATTTGTCTATGATCACCTTACTTAGTATCTTTATATACCCGAGTTTGTATTTTTCTATATACATAATGTATACATTTTACTTTGTATTTGCATGGACTTATGTACATCTATATATACATGTACCCTTCTTTGCATTTATTTATAACTTTGCTTTGTAATTTATCTGAAACACCTTTTCCATCTATGTAAATTTGCCCAGTTCTTGTTTTGTGTTCTGTTTGGGACTTACGAGATCACTGTTCGCCATCTTTGCCTTTTCATTTTTCGAATACATCCATAATTATGCATCTTGCCTTGGATTTGCTCGAGTACAATTTGCTCTTTTTTCATCTAATAACACCTCAATTTGTATTTACCTATGCACATCTTGCTTTGTATTTTCATAATTATTATGCCTAATTTGTAATCAACCATATAAATATGGATGTATAAAACCAGAAGAGGTTCAGAGTCATGTTATTTATTATTAGACACAAATCACACAAAACAAACTCGTAATCACGGGACCATCTCAATGTCTGAACTGGAAGCTGTTCGCGACATTTAGTCTGTAATTAAAAAAAATCAGTCAATCAATACACGAATTACTAAAGAGATATGCTTTGTTGAAAGGTTTGTGATTAATCGAATTAGTGATTTCACCTTTTAATTTCCAAAATTACTGTAATTTTTGTTGCAAAAAGCTCTGTTCAAAACTTACCAAAAGGAGCAAGAGGCATCCGGGTTCTAATGAACTATAATTAATACCCAGATCTCCTTCTGGAAGGACGGCGTGGGCGCATCCTGCGGACATTCCTTCTCCTGGTTATAGTCGGCTGGGTGGCGTAATACTCATCTTGATTCACAGGGGGGTCAGTCACCACGGGCCTTCTGTAGACTGGGCGGCGTGTGGGTTCAGGATAGCTGTTTTTACGAGAGTATTTTGAACTATATCCATACTTCTTCCTATACCGCCTCCTCTCGTATTTTCCATTGTCTTTTTTTCCATTGTCGTATTTTCCATTGTCGTTTTTTCCATTGTCGTATTTTCCATTGTCGTATTTTCCATTGTCTTTTTTTCCATTGTCGTATTTTCCATTGGTCGTTATGACTTTTTTGGTAGGGTATTTTGGTTCCCTTGGGACGTACCTGTCGTAGGAACCTTTCTGGTACTTCTCTGGCCTCGTTTCGTACTTGGGCTGATACTTGTCGACCAATTTATCGCCTTTTGTGGGATAAATGTCCATATTCCTGTCTACGATGGGATATTTTTCGTTCTGATCGAATCTGTTAGGGTAAACTTCCATTCCTCTATCGTAGACCTTTGTTGGATAAGGCTCGTAACCCTTCGTGGGATAGGGGTCCACTTTCTTCTCCATTTTCGATGGGTAGGTGTCAAACCCCTTCTCGAACTTGGCTGGATAAACGTCTGGGATTTTTTCGTATTTTGGTGATGGTTTATCATATTTTGGGTACTTGTCGTATCCATTATCGTTCTTGCGTGGATATTTATCCAAAGAGTTATCGTACTTGGGTTGGTATTTATCAACTGGATACTTATCAACCGGATATTTGTCTGCTGGATACTTATCAACTGGATATTTATCCATTGGATATTTATCAGCTGGATACTTGTCTGCTGGATACTTATCAACTGGATATTTATCCATCGGATACTTCTCAGCTGGATATTTATCCATTGGATACTTCTCGGCTGATATTTGTCTACTGGATACTTATCAACTGATATTTATAACTGGATATTTATCCACTGGGTATTTATCCACTGGATACTTATCAACTGGATATTTATCCATTGGAATACTTCTCGGCTGGATATATGTCTACTGGATACTTATCAACTGGATATTTGTCTACTGGATACTTATCAATTGGATATTTATCCACTGGATACTTCTCATCTGGATATTTGTCCACTGGATATTTGTCTGTTGGGTATTTGTCTACTGGGTACTTATCCATTGGATATTTATCGTAGTTTGATGGATATTTTTCTGGATATTTACCAAAAGATTTGTCGGGATAAGCATCCGTCTTCTTCGGAGGATACATGTCCATCTTCTTGTCCATCTGCCTGGGGTAAGCATCCATTTTCTTGTCCATTTTTGGCTGGTAGTTGGGAATATCTTTCTTCATTTGTCCTTGATCTACAGGGGGTCTCGGTTGGTAGTTAGTGTCCACGATGATGGCCTGATTTTCGTCATTGTCGAAAGCTCTAGTTTCAATAATACCAACACCGCTTTGGACGGTTCCAAAATCGGTCTGGACATCGAATGGACGCCCGACGACGTCAAGGCCTTGGACCTGAGCTACTGCTGCTGGATTTTCGAATCCTGGGGGCATCCCATTCTCAAGTCCCACGACAGCTACGGTATCGAACGTATTGGAGAATCCACTTCCGCCGTCTCTTGGAAACTGAACGTCAGCGGTTATACCCCCGCCAAAGTTTTCCCCTGCGATTTGAAATGTGTCCACGCAATTTGGATCGCGAGGATCACACACTTGCTGACAAAGAGTCGAGGATAGGAACAAAAGGGAGAGCACTATCGTCAACATCTGTCAAAATATTTAACAATGAATAAGATATGTTTTTCATAAAAAGGGACTATTTTTAATTGTACTTTATTTTACAGTGAATAACAGAATACGGTGCGTAGTAATGATACTATAATTAAATCATACTTCAGTCTTACATATGAGATTCTCATTCATCATTATTTGGTGAATAGATGTTGAAAAATATTTAGCGAAGTTAATAAATTAGTAGTTACTACAGCAATCTTTTTTTTTTTTTAATGTATGCTAACTTATCTAGCTATATACATCATCCGTTTTTCTGTCATCCACATAAAAATTTAATCATACATATTGCCATCTAGTTTCAAGATTAATTATTATAAACATTGGTTTGTCTTTGAATATGCATATATTCATTTGTATACCAATTCAAGATTCATTTCTCTTCCATACATAATTCTTACCTCTCTTCAGCTCGGTGATTGCTTTTCCGATCACTTGAGAAACTGTTGACGCCTTTTATACAAGCTGTATAACTATGAATATTATTAGCTTGGAAATAAAACATATGTCTGTAAAACGACCAAAGATCACCACTGTGTTTATCACCAATAATTGATATCAAATATGAAATTTAAGAGCACGTGAGAATCAAATATGCATATGAGCAGCCGGATATGTCAAATGTGAAAAGTAAAGCTTTTAGATGGCAACCCTTGCGGCCACCTGCGGCTCATGAAATGTTGGTTATTAAGTTTTCCATCTAAATCAGGATCACATGTCAATAAATTTACGGAAGGTGTTTATTCCTACTTATGGCTCATACCTCGAGTGAGGTCTTATTAAGGAGAAGTACTACTAAGCAATATTACAGGTGCACAATACCCATAGCTGCGTGTGAAGTCCGATAATGTCATTCATGAATTGTCTTAGTCAGGTCTTAAGGCTTTGTCCTAATCAACATATATTTTTAAACAAAAATATGTATTGCCTGTTTATTACTCTAAATGATACTTTAAAAAGTTAACTGCAAATGTAAAATGAAACAGATAAGTGGCTTCAGCATTTGTATATTATATTCTTGTACATGAAAACGGGATAATTTACGTCACGGAGAAAATAGATGATTGAAAAACTTTTTAAATTTTAATTATTTATCGATGTGTTCAGTCGATTTTCTTTTCTTTTTTCAATCGATTAAGAATTGTTAAAACATTTCAATGAATGTTTTGTCAGTGTGAAAGATGGAGACTCTAATATTCAAGGAGTTCTCATTTAGTTACTACAACAGAATCTAAGACGATATTCTAAACATTTTCGACAACACAAAACAGTCCTGGTAATGACATGAGGATTGCACAACTTACATCTATGGCTGGCTGTCAGATAAAAACAAAGACTACATCGTTTATTATTTTTTCAAATGCTGAGATATGTAATCGCACTGATTTCATTGAAAAGTGGGGTGACCCAATTTCAGCGGGGTATTTGAATTTACATTCATGTATGGTTCAATCAAAGTGAAATAATATATGACGGAGCCAAGTGAATTCACCAAATGTGTATTATGCATGACCTCGATGAATCCACAAATAGGGATTTGAATTAAATAGAATGACTCTAAATTCAATAAAGTTTCTTAATTCAATTATCTTTACAATANATATTATGCCTGACCTCGATGAATCCACAAATAGGGATTTCAATTAAATAGAATGACTCTAAATTCAACAAAGTTTCTTAATTCAATTATCTTTACAATACCTGAACTTGGACAAAAGAAAATCACCTGTGCAAAAATTGCACGTCATATTATCCTTAAAACGTACTTGAAAATTTTATCAATTATTTATCAAGGTGTGGTTTAAATAAAGTATCTAACGATGATTTAAATGAATAATGTTGACCTAAAGAAATGACCATATTCAGCATTGAACACACGGTATATTGAATGGTGTAAATCAACATAAATGTATATTGTTAAGTACATGTAATGATGAAAGTGGAATAGATGAAATTCACATGACTGCATATAGTAAATGGTTAGAGGCCGACCCTTTTGCACTTAACACCTGTCCTTCGTAAA
>CAJDSM010025055.1:12052-25804 GCA_903981925.1 Ostrea lurida | reverse complement strand
TTTAGCACCATTATTTAAGTCTTGAAATCTAACACCAAGTAATCTGGTACAGCTAACTATGCTAATCTCAAGGAAATTAAGTTACCACCACATCTAACCACTTTAATCTCAGAACTTTAACCCATAAAACCAGAACTAACAAGCACCTTAATACGTAGGTGTAGAAAATGCTGCAACTGCCGGTTCATCTATACTAAAACGTCAATATCATTAAACTACGAATGACGCAGTGTAATCCAAACCATCAGAAACGTCGCGGAACACGCTATGAGGAATCGTCAAGCCCTGACCAACCAAAAATATTAATCCATAGGCAGGGTACCCGAAAAAAAATTATAATGCGATCCCCCAAATCCACGGCAGAAAAAAGTGATGACACATACTTTCAACAGATAAAAGCTACGAAAATATTATAAAAATAATTAACTAACTTAATTACTCAAAAGTTAATCATCATCGTATTACAAATTAAAAGTGCTATACAGATATAAACACTACAATTTAAACAAATAAATTTCGCCGCAATACAACTTTAACACCTCTTTAAAAATAGTCACATGAATTGGAGATAGAAGGTTACACACTTTCCGATAGAATAAAACATGTGGAATGACATGATGATCCAACCAGAAATTTAAGTAGTACAGATTTAACAGAGTAGTGACATAAGGCTGAGCACGAGATAATCACCTGGCATATGACCAACCTAGTAGAATTGATACTGTTACAACTTTCAGGAACTATCATAAATTCACATAAGTATATACTACACGTCAAAACCATATCCTAATTGATCGTTTAAAGAATAACATCCGGAACAAGTTAGAATTTCATGCTGAAATACACATCGTGTCTAACAACATTCAGTCAGGTAAACACGCCGGAGCTACTCAAGATAAAGTACAAACGAAAATCACAGATTTCATCAGTTAGTATTATACAATATCAGTTCATTTCAGATAAGCGTACAAATCATACCTCAGCAGTAAGTAGCAATCATCCAGTCAACAGTTGAGAGTACACTCAACACTCCCCATTAAGTTCAGATAATCGATTGAAACCCATATACATTCACTCTCCTAGTATAAATAGCATCCTATCCGGCATCCTAATAGACAGCTGAGTTGACCCAGATGCATTCCACTCTCCGAGTTCGGAGTTTCCAGACATTACAGATGTTGAGTCACCTCGGCCCCTGGTCAAGTAAGTACCCTCACGCAGGTGGTATTAGGTAGGTCATGTTCGGGAGGGAGCATTACACACCTGATCATGCACCGGCCCAAAGTCTACACGCCGTGCGCTGACAATATCTCACACATAGTCACATGGATACTTCCGTCCACGTCAACCTGTTGATACAACAAGACCTCTCAACTAATGTATGGTAAAAGTTAAGAACATCACAGTAACGATAGAAACAAGCATTTAAACTTTGAGTGAATAAGTTCATGTCGAGAGTTATATTACTGAGATTCATTACTGAAACCACAAATCAGGTTTGAAAGGTCAAAAGTTATACAGTCATACATGATGTACATATGCACAACTTATCCACAAGTTGGGAAATGATTAATAGTGAGTAATTTAGATTATATTTGAGTAAGGAATACTATGGTAAGGACTATATTTTTTATACCGACATAAATACACAGATGAGACTATATTCTATCCTTGCGTATCAATATAGTTAAGTAAATTGGAGGAAGTCAAAGCTCTAAGTCTAAAAGGACATGTATCGTAATGCATACGAGGTTAACTACGAAACAGTTACCGATTTAAAAAGTCCACATATCAGTATATCGGTAAATTTACCTATATGGAGATTAATCAGATTAAAACAATTATTAGTTGTCAAACAACGTTACAAGGAGCCTACATCTATTAAGTCAAAATGACCCCTGGTTTGATGTGTCAACGTTTACCATTGTCACAATTGTATCATTTAAAGTCAGAACGCCTGAGTCAGTCTATCAGTTATAGTTCCAGCGCCCTGAGAACATTATACTATGACCCATCATAAGGATCATTGAGAGTTCCGTTTTTAACCTGATCAAGAACCTGGTGCGCATGCTAAACGTGCGGGTCGAGTAGACGCCGGATCACAACAGTGAGACAGACTGCTTTCCTCCTCACAGTAGGTCGACCTAAGATTCAGCCCACTTCTGGCTGGTGTCCAGGGGTCCGCGTTTCCTAAACTCTTGTTTTTGTGTTCTTTTTAAGGAATTTATACTAGACAAAATAAAGTTTAGAATTCACTGAGTTATAGTGTTAATATTTGCTTCACATGTTTTAATTGAGAGAAGTGAACTTATAGCATTAACAATAACATTCAATCCAATTAAAAGCTTTCTAGTACTATTTAATAATCCACAGAGTAATAAATGTCAAGTAACATGTATCATGTTCAAAGAGTTTTAAACAGATAAGTTGAGAATGAAGTTCAACTCAACAAAGTCAATGTGACTATATAGGGAATCATATGTTCCTCAATAGTCATCAGTACATATTATCGTCTATTTCAACAACGTAAAAGCTACGAAGTTATGTCCAGTTTCGCCATAGTGAAAAAGGTCTTGTTACTATTCCTTAAAGCAGGTATACATACCTTCCACAGGAAAAAACGGTAAATTAACAGTTAATCGACTAGATGCGGGGGAGATCATTTCAAAGGAATTTATATAGCTCGAGTATGACACAAACTATAATAAAGGAATAATTCTAAAAATTACACTGTAGCATCGTACAAAAAGCAAAGGCCTTTTGTGAAATCAACAAGACAACAAGTGTATACTAAACTGATAACCATTCTCTTTAATAACCGAGTCAGAACTATATAGAATTTCACAGAGCTATTAACAGATGTATTATTGTAGTACACTGTTAGATCGCTCTCAGAGGGAGCTCTAAGGGGCCGGAAGGGGGTGGGAGTGACATAGGGGATGGGGCACAACTCTTCTCTCCTGGTGTTCGTCAAGAAGACGATAGGAAAGGCGGAAAAAAGAGGGGGAGGGTGCAGGACGGGAATCCCCCCCCCCCCACCCCCTTCCTTGTCCAGCATCTTGTCTTATTTTGTCTTGTAATCATGAAAACCCACAAAAAAATATTTAGAAAGTTTGCCATACTCTTTCCCCTACCGGATCTCAGAACAAGAGAATGAATGGTGGTTCCATTGTCTCATTCTATCATTTTTTCACTTTTAGATAATTACTTTACTGCTTCGCCACAATAATTTAGGAGTTATGACCCCCTCCCTTCAAAACAGAAGTAGTGTGAGTTTAGGCTATTTTTTATATGCTCCATGTATTACGCTCAAGCATACCTATTATTAAAAACAAGCATGAGTACAACAAGTGCAAGTTAGCTCCCCGCTTTCCACAAACATAGTCAGTAAACTTATTTATTGCATGTATGTAAAAATTATGCCTTTAATATCTCCTCCTTTTTAATTTTTGTCTCGTTCATAATACAATCATTTATAGAAAGAACAGCCAATGCTCCCCCTCTGGGTCCTACGCCTATCGCCTGTCTCAGCTTCAACTGACATCGAAGAAATTATCTAGTTAAAAGAAGTAGCAATAGAAAGCGTATATAGTCACAATAGTAGACAATTTTTTTTGGCAACTGGTACATAAATAATTCCAAAGGACACAAATTGTTGAAAAATAAGAATACATTAACAAAAAATAAAAATGGTACAAAATCGATATACTCACATTTTATTCATTTTCTTCACAACGGACTGTTCTTAACCGTGTCACTCAAAAAATGCATACAATCCGACAGATCGATGAAACCCACAGAAGTTGACGACACAAATGGGTATGGTTCAGATACTCATCAAAGCAGAAAAAGCCAATGACGATTCACATAAGCCTACGCTGCACATGTCCCAGTGCATGGTAATATTTATTGAGTAAACTAGATATGCTTGTGATAGCAAGGGTGGCGCAAATATACTTTCTTTTATTGAAGGGATCAAATCGTTCCACAATAAATACCAGGAAACATATTCGTTTATATCGGTAATGTATTGGCAAGTGGTGAAAAAACAATGTCAATTATTTGTAACGTATAATAGCCCCCACGCCTTTCTGTCAACCAACGTGACCTTTTCTACCGGTATCGCGATAAAAATATGAACACTGGGTGTATCCAACTTGTATTGATCATGTATGTTGCTTGATATGATGTTACGTTAATTCTTTCTTTATATATAATAACATTTTATTTGGAATTTTTATATTTTGTTCACATATTTAATCTCATTATCTTTGCGCAGAAAAGTGATATCATAGTATTTCTTGAAGTAAGATGATCTTTTGATACTTTTTTTTTTAAGTGTGGGTTGGTGGGGGAGGGTTGGTGGGGGGGTGTGTGGAGAGGTATTTGAATATTTCTAACGAAGTATATTACCAGTACCGTTCTGTGTATTGTAAATAAATGGAGACACTTTCCTAACTGAATTGGATGCGAACTGCACACCATAATCTCTCCTTCTAATTGACCTCACAACAACGTAGCTTGAAGCCCACGCTAAGAATTTTCTATTAGATACTTCCTAAGATACATTATATAGCACTAAGTAATGTTCCGAGGCTGTTTTTTGGCAAAATAATAGGAAGAATAATGGTTCGATTTATTTTAGCCCTTTCAGGTCAGACAATGGAATGGCAAAACACCTCATGATCGGCTCTATATGTTGTATTGTAAATAGAGTTGTTTCTCAAAATATCAAATAAAAGCGGTGATGACCTGTCATATGAGTTGAGACTTTATTTTACACATCTGTAAGGTATATTCCTCTATTTACGCTGTATACTTTGAAGCCTCATTTCCTTTCCAATTTATGGTATTCTTCCATTGTCAATATATATCTGTAGAATATAATCTAGCCATTTGCCGCTGTCTCTCACACAGGTAAAACTGCTTCGAATAAATTCTTGTATCTGCATAGTTAACAACGTATCACTATTTCACCACTATCATCCAACCTTATTCTCTGATTTCCTTCATCCGGGGTTGTCGCGCGATACTAGTGGGACGCGAACAGAGCAGGGTCTAACCGCAGTACGGGAGGACAACCCCATGCGAGTGGGTCCCCTCGCTTAGCTCCAACGATTGGTTTTACCCCCTCACACCGGCCGGTTCTCCTTGGATATGACACTCGGCAGGGGGCGCACGGTCACCACACCGATACACCAACGGCCACGATACCTCCTTTGTCCAATTTGTCAACATTTGCCGTTTATTCAACATGGACAACTTAAATTCACCGATAAGTAATATTATGGCACACTAAAGTGATGTATTTATCTCCACATGTTGGCAGAGAATAAGCAGTGAAGTATAACCCAATAAGCTGTGTTTCCATACTTTTTCTCAGAGCAACTCCCCAATACTGAAAACTATTCTTGACTACACGCACCAAAATCAATCGAAATCTTCAAAGTTATAAAACCAACATTTGCATATGGTTACACATCAAGATATTGTCTTTAGTTTTTTGCACATATATTTAGGCTCGCTAACGAGATAAGTTACGGATTTCAAGGCTCGTCACAAAACATTTTATCAGAAGTTTAAAATCCGCCTATGCACTACTCTCGGAAACACACCCAATCTAATAGAGCACCAATCCTGGCAATAAATGATCTTGTACACAACTCCTTCTGAAACTACCCAACCAAATTCACCGAAACTTGGTATAGAACAGTAAGAAAGCATCAATCCTGTAGTTGTTGCAATATTAAGCACGGAAAAATATTTGATCCTCTAAATCTTATTATGGAAAGTAATGCCCCTTCAAACTTAAGAAAATTTTGCCAAAATCCTCATAATGATTGTCATCCGCAACTCTCTCTTGAAAACTATCCAAACCAAATTCCAATGAAACACTGGTGGTAAAATACAGTAAGAACATCAATAAGTAGTTGTGCAATTAGCAGGAAATATTGATCCTCTATAAATTTTAATGGAAAGTTATGCCCGCTTCAAACATTTACTAAAATTGCAAAAATCCTCGAATAAATGACATGACCCTTTAACTGGAGACAATATTTCAAAAAAATCCATCAATATATTACCTATCAATCTTCAGCTTATTTTCAGAAAAAAATTCATATGGTTTTTAGGGGATTTAATACCATGCTGAACTGAAACCAGAGAAGAAATTTTTTTAAATATTACAAATTTTATAAATGATACTAAGTTGTCAGAAGCACAAATATTCGTCATGGATTAAATTTCGTTAATTTCGTTTGGTAGCATAAATCCACAAAATTTAAATCCATGACGAATTTTTAATCTAAACTGTTGATAATTACAGAGCGGTCTGAAATGACCGAAATTAAATCCCGACGAAATTTTTTTGGGAATCAAAACAACCGATTTTAACCTGACGAATATTGTGCTTCTACTGTAGCTGGCGAGCGACGCAGGTCCAAGACATCATCTAGTCTCACTTTTTTCAAATGCACTTTTGCATTTCCTAAATTTTATTATTGGGGAAAGAATGCAAAAGCTTAATTGGGAAAAAAAAAACTGGACAATTTTGGGAGGGGAATGGAGGGGAAAGGGCTTATATTCGGACCCAAAATGGGCCTTAAAAGTCACTGTGAAGATATGCGATATTTTAAGTAAGAAAGACAGAGAGAGAAAGATAGTTTAAGAAAACAATTGGTTCCACCCTGTTCCATTGGGTATCAAATTTTTCTTTTTCACCATTTTTATAAGAAAAAATTTTTTGTGTTTTGTAAAAGAGTTTCATTTGTGAAATTGCTGCATGCAAACTCAAGGACTTCTCAGTGCATCTTGCTGTATACAAGATAATCTTGAAAGCGTAGAGACATGTAATCATCCAATCAGGATGCAAGAAATCAGGTTATTGTGCTTCTGTCATGTGTGCATTGGTTTAGAGGTGTCATGAGAACACATCAGTGCTCTTTTTAGAGATAATTACAAGCCTATGTTAAAATTGAATTCTTTGGTACTGTCACTTTGTGAGTCAATGTAGGCCCGAAACCAGCAAGTAAGAAGCACAAGGCAAAAATTGTCAAAGTTCATAGACAAGTGGAAGGCTGATTCCAGATTTGTAGGATCTCTGTTGATCACAAAGCTCAGCAACACCCCATAGTGCCACATCTTCATACCACTGACAATGTTCTGAAGCACTTTAAAAAAAAAATAATCCCCCCCCCCAAACATTTTGGAAAATATTTTCTAAACCTTAAAATAAAAAAGAATTAGTTTATATATTGTTTTGTACAATTTCCTGTTCTTGAGTCAGTTTGGATCTCTTTACAAGCCTCTCTATGGACTAATCTCTTTTAGACAGCCTCTCTATGGATCTTTTACAGATCTTTTACAGACTTTACAATCTGATCACAAATACTGAGAGACAAAAATAGGGGTAAACAGGTCTGGACTAATCTCTTTTACAGCCTCTCTATGGACTAATTTTTTTAACAAGCCTTCTCTATGGACTAATCTCTTTTACAGATTAGTCACTAATCTCTTTTACAGCCTCTCTATGGACTAATCTTTTTACAGCCTCTCTATGGATCTTTTACAGCCTCTCTATGGACTAATTCAGGCCAAGTTGGAGCTGATTACGCATGCTTACTTTGAAGAGCTGGATTTCAGTAAAGTAGAACTCTTACAGGATACATACAAAAACCTCTGTTTGTCCATGACGGAAAGTCTCAGGGATGGATCACAGGTTTTTCTAGGTGAGATTTTCCAAAACATGATATCTCCTCTCTTCTAGAAATTACTCCACCCCACAGCAAAAAGATATTGTGCAAGCCTTTAGAAATACATGACATTGTATACAATTATACAATATAATCAGGGCTTTCTGTAGGATTTTGTTTTAAAAGAAGAGTTCTGGCTCCATGATCATAAACTGAGAATATACTCAAGTTAAATTTTCAAATCGATCTTTTAATAGAAATAGTCAACGAAATTCATTTTGAGATTATATTTAGATTTAATCAAAATGTCAAAAAAGAATGTATGTTATTGTAAAAGTGGTTATTTACGCTGTGGGTTAAGTACGTGTTTTTCCATACCCAACATTTCACGTGGGGAGGAAAATACGCAGTCACTGAATTAAATATATAACATACTGTGGTTTCATCATTATTCGTTGAACACCAATTTTCGTGGATTTAGTTGATGACCGCAACCACGAATTCAAATGTTCAACGAAGTTTGGTGTTTCTGATAGAAGTTTTTCCTGTTCCTGCTCCGTCATTGTCCACGACCGTGAGCGATCAATACAAGTAATGAAACTTTTTCCGGTAAACTTATGTGATACTGCTGGTATCCCACGCTTTTGGCATGAGACTCGCGCTTTTTCAATGCAATCTCCGATCTCATGCGCAGGTAACGCATGAAAAAAATCGCTGTTCATAAATTTAATTTTCTAATCAACGATGTCAAATTACCATGTAAGAAGCCATACCACCTGTACAATATACTTTGCAATCGGACTAATTCTTCACTCTCCTGAACACAACGGGGCGCCGAGTGGTAGATTTTACACCTGAATCTAGCCACGCATCCTCAAAAGATAGTCGAATTCACACCTTTGAAAGGCCAACGGCTCCCAATTTCCGTCCTTGATTTTGTTAAACAAACAAACTAATGTGGTTATTAATACCGCCGCATGCTGAAATAGTGGCTCGACAAAACGAATTAATTCCCCTTGCGGTTTTAAAACGCGCCAGACCACATATCGAAAGTTAGAATTGCGTTTTTTCGTCGAAGATCAATGCCGCCATAAAGGTAATCATTCATGAAATTACATGAAATTTGATAAGTTTAAACTTAATAAATATTATTGAAAAATAAGCAATGAATAAAGTTTTATTAAGATCATGCGATCTCACGTTTAACTCAGCAAATATCTTGGAGTCTTAAAAATCATTCCAATATGTACATGAAGTTTTATCAAAGATATCATTTACATTGTACGTAAGACAACTAAGGATTGGCATTGAATATAATATGCAACGGAAGACGTTCCGACAGTTTTTTTTTTTTGAATGAACAATGTGTTTTTTCTTTTTCTGGTGGGCCTCATCCACTGAATTTACGTATCACTGAAACAGTGATTTTTGCCTGATCCACGAAAAATGATGCCCGCACACGATATTGATTGAACCACAAGGTAATATGATATTTAATAGTAATATAGTCGTGGGGGAATTTACGCGCTCCTATTACTTACGTGACGCGCGTAATTAGTTGTAATTCCCCCAGGCGTAAATAACCACTTTTATAGTATTTCAACAATAACATGCCATAGGTATATTACAAAATCTTACTTTTAACTTACTGTGGAATCATCATTGTTCGTGGGGGACCAATGTTCGAGGATTCCATGGGTCACCCTTACCCATGAATTTACGTCCCCACAAACATGTTTTATTTCCCTTTTAATCTTTATGAATATTATTATTTATCAATTACCCACGAAATTACGTCCCCACGAACCAGCAAAAATTTGGTTACCCACGAACATTGGCCCCCACGAATTAAAATGATTCCACAGTAGTCTGTTCACAGTTTATGACTTGATCAAGGACTCAAGTTTTTCATATGGTCGAGTCTCAGATCATTTCAGAATCAACATTAGAAATATATGCATGAACTAACACTTTATAACTGGTGTGTTGCATCACAAATAACATTTATAATTAACACCCAAATAACAAGTGCAAATAATAAGGGATATTGTTACTCGTATTCAATGGCACAACTGACCACGGTAGTGACATATAAAAAACAAAACTTTATAGTATTTACACAGCTTCAGAGTCTTAATTGATAATTAAGTATGTCAAGACAATCTGTAGCTACTCTCTTCTTGTATAGATTCATTTGATGTCACAATCTGGCCAATGAATATTGATGTCACAAACTGGCCAATGAGTAATGACTGTCACAACACTGCCAATGAGTATGAGTTCACGAAACTGTGAGTCGCGAACTTGCCAATGATGATGATGTCACAAACCTGGCCAATGGAGTATCTGATGTCACAAACTGGCCATGAGTAAGTTGATGTCACAAACTGGCCAGGTATCCTTCCAAAGTTCATCACGTCCAGTTCTTGTCAATCAGGAGACCAGTCCGATGTTTGGCAAACCTTATGTTTAAATCCTGTCATAACTTTTGTACAATCCTGTGACACATCAGCAAATATTATAAACTGACTACAGAAACAAAAAGAATGTTAAGGAATTGTTAGCTGTTTAATACACAGTTCTAACTGTATTCACAAAGTACAGTTATTACGGACTTCTCTTTGACTTTTTTCAGGAATGTCTGTTCGAGATGCTGTCGTGCAGTTTAGACACAAAATAGTTTTGTTGTTCAAGCTCATCCTGTTGGAGAGAAGGGTAATTTTTAATTCAACTCAGCAGCTAGCTAAATTACGTTGTTGTCAACATCTAACGTGCATTGTCAGTCATTCATCAGAGTCCATCAACACTTGTATTTGAATCATCTCCATAGTGGCTAGATACTTAATATAAACATTCATTGCCATGGAGTTATCCATTTGAAAAGAATTCTTAAATTTTGCATTTTTTTTCAAAGCAATCTAAATTCTTTAATGTGTAAATAAAATCAACTTATTTTATAGAATATTTGCAAACCAAATCATTATAATTTGTGTAATTATGCTAAAAAATGTGCCTTACGTTAGATAAATGTTAAATTAATGTTAATATGCTAAACAAAATTTGCGATGAAAAATGTTAGAATTCTTTATCCTGGATGAGCTCCCAATTCTGTTATGAGTCACAATAAACTCTTAAACTCAGCAGAAATCAATCTCAAAGTAAATTTATTTACAGCTATTGTGAAAGAAAAATATGTTAAGAACAAATTGCTAATTTTAATACAATATGTATATAAAATCAGTGTTGTAAGCTGGTTATGTGACAGTGCCATTGAAAACACTATAAAATTGTGGCAGAATTGGGAATTAAAACTTATCGAGTATTCTATAAGAATATGAAGTTTGGGTTGATTTGTGTCGATCGTTTTCTATTTTAGGTTCTCTTCATTGGTGCCCCAGTACAGACTCTGTGCAACACAATATTAGCTGTTCTCTCCCTTTTTCCGGGTAAGATATACTTAGCTCCCAAATCAAAAGTATGAGAGCCTGAATTTTGATTTATACAGGTTTGCTATTCACTGCACGGTGAAATTTTAGTAACTTTTATCACATTCTGTAAAAACATATAATATTATAGTGAAACACAGTTACAGAGAACACACGTATAATGAATTCATGTTTACACTGAAGTGATTAACACATTATACAGTACAACACAGTTACAGAAAACATGCTAACAATTAGTAACAGTAAATCAAGTTACAGTGTAACACACATCATAATGAATTCATGTTTACAGTGAAGTGATAAGCACATATCACGTAAAACACAGTTACAGAGAACACACATATTAATTAATTCATGTTTACAGTTGAAGTGATAACACATTAATACCAGGAAATCACAGTTAAGAGAAACACATATATGAATATCATGTTTACAGTGAAATGGAATAACACATTATACAGTAAAGCACAGTTACAGAGAACATGCTTATAATTATTCATGTTTACAGTGAAGTGATAAACACATTATATCAGTAAAGCACAGTTACAGTGAACACACTATAATGAATCATGTTTACAGTGAAGTGATTAACACATTATACAGTAAAGCAAGTTACAGAAGAACATCTTAATAATTGAATTCCATGTTTTACAGTGAAGTGATAACACATTATACGTAAAGCAACAGTTACAGGAACACATAGTAATGAATTCATGTTTCAGTGAAGTGATTAACAACATTATACAGTAAACGCAGTTACAGATGAACACACATATAATAATTCATGTTAAGTGAAGTGATAAACACTTATACTGAAACACAGTTAAAGAGAACACACCTTAATTGATTCATGATTTACAGTGAAGTGAATAACACACATTATATCAGTAAAACACAGTTAGCACGGAACACTATAACTGAATTCCATGTTTACAGTGAGTGATAAACACATTAACAGTATAAAGCACAGTTACAGAAACGCAGCTAACACATTATGACAGTAATCACAGTTACAGTTGAACACACATATTAATTGAATTTATTATTCAGAATCCTTACACCGAAAACAACGTCATGTTTCAGTGAAGTGATAAACACATTATAACAGTAAAACACAGTTAGCAGAGAACACACATATAATAAATTCATGTTTACAGTGAAGTGATAAACACATTATACAGGAAATCACAGTTACAGAGAACACACATATAAGTAATTCATGTTTACAGTAAAGTGATAAACACATTATACAGGAAATCACAGTTACAGAGAACACACATATAAGTAATTCATGTTTACAGTAAAGTGATAAACACATTATACAGGAAATCACAGTTACAGAGAACACACATATAAGTAATTCATGTTTACAGTAAAGTGATAAACACATTATACAGGAAATCACAGTTACAGAGAACACACATATAAGTAATTCATGTTTACAGTAAAGTGATAAACACATTATACAGGAAATCACAGTTACAGAGAACACACATATAATGAATTCATGTTTACAGTGAAGTGAATAACACATTATACAGTAAAGCACAGTTACAGAGAACATGCTTATAATGAATTCATGTTTACAGTGAAATATTATACAGTAAAACACAGTTACAGTGAACACACGTATAATGAATTCATGCTTACAGTGAAGTGTTTGTCACTCCTTGTAGTCTGGAAACATTTATGAACTTAATGGATATAATGAATTATGCTTATAATGAATCAAAATATTTCCTCCCTGACATTTTGTTAAAAGCACGTTTTACTGTATCAATAGGTATGATTGAATTTGGATTAGAAGAATCGTCCAGCGTAGAGTTAAACCGACAGCTGTCCCCCACACTGAGAAACACGGTTTGTTCTGACGGTAGTGAAGAATACCTAGAAGTCTGTTACCATGACGAAAAAGTCAAATACAACAATACAAATAGTAAAGAGGATCAGGTACAGCTGAAAGTTTGAGCATAGTATCTGTATCGAAGTTTTCATATCTTCCTTCTGACTTCTGTAAATTGTTCACATTTTCAATTTCTTTCACACAACCACAAGGCCAATTTTAATCAAACTTGGCAGAAAGGGGATTCAAGTTTGTACAAATGAAAGACCACACACAGATGTAATAGAAGTGGAGGAAGGGACTGTTTAAAAACTTTTTTTTCAAAACCACTTCACCAGGAAAGCCATAAGTTGTATAGAATCGTCCTTGTATACAGTGTAATAGAAATCCAAGTTGGTCAAATTCACAGATTTCAGAAACAGAAAGGGGCAGTAGTAGGATTTAATTTTTTATGTACATCTATACTGGAAAATTCTCTAATAGTTTTTCTAGAATCACAAAGGTAAAATTTTTAATTATCAAATTAATATGCATGCATCCTCTTGTTGTGTACATTAATATTTATTTACATCATAACCCCTGGTGTTAGGGTGGGCCACATTTGGAGGGAGACTTAGTGTTTAAGAATATACATAGGGAATTCAACCTACAGCTGTATAATACAATTTTTTTCCCCATTTTGTAGTAAATTGAAATAAAGTATCTAATTCCACTGGTAGGGAGACTGTCAGGGAGACTTATATTGAGAGGAGAGAGAGAGAGAGAGAGAGAG
>CAJDSM010025055.1:0-11973 GCA_903981925.1 Ostrea lurida | reverse complement strand
TCTTTGCCTATTTTTTGAATGCACTTCCAGTTGTGAAATACCATATAGTTTTAAATGGACCGGGTCCTCTGAAAAATGGGTGGAGTTGAACTCCGAGGAAAATTTCTTGATTTGCGCCTAAGTACATGCACTTGTACATGTAGCTGAGTTGGTTATAACCAGTAGCTCATCAACATATATTAGTTTTCTGCATTCTTTGTATTTTCTCACATTGTCAATTGATTGTCAAAACCCTTAATAAATATATGTCTCCTAATTAATCAACATAGCCTATATTCTTTCACAGATGTTTTTTATGAAACTCATCCATTATGTAAGGTAGCCAGATGTTTCGGCCGATTGACACTTTGGCCCATACAGTTGGAACTATCCGGCCAGACACTTCCAGCACGTTAATTGAATTTAGACAATCCTCTGAACTGGTCTTACTACAAGCGTGTGCGAGTAACTTAGTGTGAGAAGACTGAGGCGCTGTCGAAGATATTGAGGGATGATATGGCATTTAGTGTCCAACTGTATGGGCCGAAACTCTTTGGCGCGAAGTGCGACATTCTTATGTAATACCGTATATACTCGCCTATAAGTCGGTTCGCCTATAAGTCGGTTGTGTTTTTTGAGATCATTTTGAAGGTTTTTGCCATTGACTCGCCTATAATTTTTGCCAGAATCGGTTGACAATTTCAGATTAAAGTTACACTGATTTTGCACCTGTTTCAAAAATTATTTGAGAAATGATGCCAGAATATAATTATTCTTTCTTCAAAAATCAATATCATGTCAATTATCTTATCTTTACCTGTGTTCAAAATATTTTTATATTTTCTATGTGCAGACTAATTTTTCTGAACGATGATCTTGATAATTGTCGTAGGTGTTTTCAAATATTGTATCATGGATTTTCGCCGACTAGAAAATACTGATCTCACTATGACTCGCCTATAAGTCGGACATAGACTTGGACCAAAATTTTACTCCCAAAAATCCGACTTATATGGCGAGTATATACGGTAATCTTTTCTTTTGAATGAGGATAGTGACTCAAAAATCATGTAGTGAACCAGAAGAACTGGAAATTCCAAGAGACGGGATGGACTGTATTAAGCAATCAGGAAATATAAGTACGCAGGATAAAATTAATGCTGTTGATAATATTCAGGACGACGACAAACAACCACGCGATGAAGTGCAGCCCAAACCCGTGAGGAGTCTCTCAGATACAGGAGGAGATAACTCCGCGAAGGAAACCAAATTTGGTCGTTATAATGTAAAACGAACTCTCTCTGAAAGTTTTGCACTGGATTATGAAAACGTTGGTGAAACATCATCTAGTTTTCAAAGTGACAACTCTGTTTCATTTTCTAATGAGCCACTAGCCAATGTGAGAGACATTACCAAACTGAGTGCAATTCAAACAGGAACCACGTTAAAACAGACTGATTCTGTGATAAATGTTGAAGAATTTAAAGATCATTTAGAAGACATGACAGATGGAGAGGAAGAAGTCTCAAAATTTGAACTTTCTTTGAACTTGGAGGATGCTCGGGAAGTGCTGAAAAGGAGTGAAGGTATAGAAGAATTAGACTCACCTGAGAGCATTCAGAAGATCGATCAAGAAGACTGTTTCTCATGGGAAGAAGATAGACTTCTGTTGAGTTTTGAACACAAAGAATCCTTACGAGAAGCAGAATTATCAGAACAGCAAGTACACCAACCAGCTTCTAAGAAGGAGTCATGTGACACTGGGCATTCTGGGATGGATACAGAGTCAGTAAATACAAAAGAAAGTGACAAGACAGATGTTGATAAAGAAAACTCAGAGTCTGTAGATAAAGAGGATAATGATGTCAGGAAAAGTCCGGGAAACAAGGCAGCTGTCCTAAAGAATCGGATTAGTTCAGCATTCAGTGGCCTTAAGGCAAAGAGAGGCAGTGGAAGTCAGCTCTCTTCACTGAGCGGTAGTCAGATGTCTTCTCCCACCAGTGACAATTCGCCCCTTGAGACGCTTGCTGATTTGAAGTCTTCCAAATTCGTGCAGGATGACTGTGGGTTTCCGCTTGCTGTTTTTACAAAAGTAAGATTTTCAGCTCACTTGACCTAAAAAAGTCAAGTGCATTTTGTCTCCTGATGGTTCTTCTATTGTCCTGAAATTTTTTATATCCTTTTGAAGGCTTGAGATTTTGAAGAATGTTCTACTGGGGGTGGAGGGGTTAAATAAAAATACCTTTTTAGAAAAAGAGCATGAACCCACTGTATCAATACACACAAGAAAAAGTTTGTTGAATATCCTACAAAATGAGTAGGGATTAGCCCTCTAGTTTCCAATGGCCACGGCGCAGTGACCATTTCCACTAGAAGTATGCACAAAACATTTCTCTTTTAGTCATTTGCCCTCTCCATTCTTTTGTCACTGTCTCTTGAGGTTTCTCTTTCTAATGATTCCTGGAATGTGTATGTGCCTATCAAGCAGAACCTATACCGGTCCAATTGGTAGGGTTCCAGGGTATGTAAACGCGGGAAAATGCTGTTATGAAATTGACCTGCTTGTCACGTATTTTAAAAAGATCTGTAGAATTAGAGTAAAAGTAGACTTTTGTAATTGTCATAACCAATAGTAAACAACTTCCCCTTCCGATCTATGTCAAATATGATATGATATCCTCCCCAGGAGCCAGCACAGGGAGTCAAGATCTGTTTTTGACCATTACACATTTTCACACTATGGCTGTGGAAAGGATATACCAACGTACATGTTTATATGTTACTCCTTCTCAGGAACCAGTAGACTAAGTTACATCAAGCATGGAGCTAGGCATACTTTGGTTAAAGGTTTTCAAATTATTCGATTCAAGGACTACACGTTCCCATCTTCTGAGAGTTAAACTATCCAAAACTTTCATAAGAGATTCATGAGAGCTTTATCGTGTCACTGCATACTTTCCGTCTGTCTGTAGACAACTGCTTTAAAAAGCACCCCCCCCCCCCAACCCCCCTTTACAGTTTGTAATAAAATAATGTACACAAAGAACGAAAATATAAAGATACACAATCACACACATCCATATTAATTCCTAATTCTTTTTGAAATGCATGTACATCTTAATCTACATTTTGTCATCAGGTCCCTGGTAGTCATTAGATTTGTTTCAGACAGAGATAATTAAGATGAAGACACAAATTCGTATTGTTTTTTTCATTTACTAGATGAAAAGCGACATGTAAGATTTATTGAATTTGTAATTTTTTTTATTTTGTAAGTTTTTTGTCTGTAGTTTAAGTACTACAATGTATTTACTATGCAATACAGAGCATCTGCTTGCATGGAAAGAAGATCAATAATCTGCATGATTTTTTTGTATTTTCCTACTAGAGAGATCCCTTTCCCAAAAACATATTCATATAATTGTACCTATATCTGTATCATTTTCTTAGCAAGTGTTTTTGATGTATGATTCCAGCATTTCTCTAAAGGTGTGAAAAATTCTGAAATGTGAAATGTTAGAAACATACCACAAACAAATAAATCATTATTTGGATGTCGTATCAATTTGATGAAATGTCAGAAACCACAAACAAACAAATCATAATTTTGGTGTTGTGTCAAGTGTTTGAAATTGAAAATAAAAATTGATTGGCATCAGGATTTGTTCACAATAAATGCTGTATTCTGAAAGAAATGAGTGAATTTTGATTTTGGTGGGCAATTAAGCACAGGGGCTTGTGTAGAAAAAAAAAATCAAAACACCCATAGTTAAAAAAATATATTACTCGGCGGTATTTTGAATCTTTGTTTTTCTAACGCAAAGACCCTGTGAAATAAGTAGCCCCCCCCCCCCCTCCCCTCCCCCCCTTATCATAGCAAAAGTGCTTTATTCCGTTTCACTTTTAATATGTCTTATCAATTGGACAAATGAATTGAATGATCAAACCTACATTATAACTGTCTATGGGACCCATGTTTCTGAATGTTTATAGTATCCTCATAAATGTAGCACTTTTCTGTTATTTTATTGTCGGACTTTCTGTTTTGATTTGATGTCAGACTTTTTCTGTTTTTGATTTGATGTCTGACTTCTTCTGTTTGATTTGAATGTCTTGACTTTTCTAGTTTGATTTGATGTGGGCACTTTTCTGTTTTGATTTCGATGCCAGACTTTCTGTTTATTTGATGTCATGATCTCTTTCTGTTTGATTTGATTGTTGAGCTTTTCTGTTTGATTTGATGATCAGACTTTTCATGTTGATTTGATGTCGGACTTTTACTGTTATTTGAGTCTGACGGTTGTGTAATTATGATGTCGGACTTTTCTGTTTGATTAAGTGTCAGACTTTTTTGTGTATGATGCGGATTCTGGTTTGAATTTAAGTCAGGACTTTTCTGTTGGATTTAAATGTCAGACTTTCGTTGATCTTTGATGTCGGACTTTTCTGTTTGACTTTAATGTTGGGACTCTTCTGTGTTGAATTTTAATGTCAGAACTTTTCTGTGTAATTTTGATGTGGACTTTTATTTGTATTACAGGTTGTGTCTGCCATCCCCTACTTTCCCAGCAGTACTTGCGATCTGATGCATGTCAACTTCAAGTTTTGTCATCGGGCAACTAAATATATCTTATTCGGCAGCAAGCGCCATCTAACAGACATCGTTATTGAAGTATGAAAAAAACCTTAATTATATCTATGATGATAATGGAAATCCTATTCAAATCAGGAGTACGCATTTCGCACAGAAACACTTTTAGAATACTGTTGAAACGGATTGAAGATGATACTTATTGTATAGATACACAAAGTTGTAATTGAACCGATCTCTTGTTTTAGGTGTCGGAATTAGAGGATAGGAAAATTGATATTCAACGATCGGGATTCACAACGCTCCTTCATTCTGACACGGCCGACTTTAGATTCGCAGACATTATCATTAAAAGCTGTCGTGGGAAGACTCAGATATCCGTTGTTGCAGGGACAGGTAGTCCTTATTATTTTTTATTTAAAGGAACGAGTAGGGAAGATTTTTAGTCACCTGAGTTAAAATTCATCTTTCGATTGATAATCATATTGTAAATTTCATGATCCTAGGGATAAAGGTTGTTTTGGTATACATGGTGGGCAAATCGTATCAGTGATAAAATGTGTTAACAGTTGCACATTTTTATTTCTGATTCTTGATCACTATCATTCCCAGCTTATTTTTCCAGATAGTTGGTATGTGCATCTTTGGACAAAGGCAGACTTAAATTGTAAAAATTGGACTCTTGCACCTCATTGCGGTCTTAGGGCTTGTAACAAAAATTAACAAAAAGACTGCCAGAATTTTCAAAGATCTTTCTGCCTCACATCATTTAGAGAAGAACTAATGTATGATTGTAAATGTCATGCCTTAGTCAGGAGCTTCAGACCGTAGGGTGGGCCAGTATGACCATACGTGAACATGTATTAATTCTCCTCCTGTATTTGCCTAAGGGGCAGGTAAAAAATTGAACATTTTCAAATCTATCTCTACACTTCACATCTGTATTGAAAATTAAAAGCACAGTGATGGAGCAGAAGGAGGCTTTTCGCCATAGTTCCCGTGATCCTTGGAGGTCACGACTCAGGACAGGACTACTTGTGAAGCTGGCAAGGATTTCATTTTTTTTTTTAAATTTTAGAACTATTGATTGTTGTTTTGAACCTGCATTTCTATTGCATTTCAGAATTTTTTTTCTGTGCCGTCGAGATACAGGCGACCATTGATGTAGTCAGTGAATAGGCACTTGCGTTTTAAAGGATCAATTGTCATTTAAACCACACATCTCTACCGTATTTTAAACCACCCTATATAACCACCTGTTGTCACTGACATGCATACTTAATATTATGCTGTGGAATATCTATATCATTTAAGTTTTTATTTCCATAGTGTCTCCCGTGCACACTACACGTATTCACCTAGCGCCGATTCATCATTGTGTGGTAAAACACCTTCAGAAGTGATCTTAAGATATTGAGGTGATTGTCAAGTCACGTACTCCTGACAACAATTAAAGTTCATTAAAATAAATCATTATTATTGTGTTGTATATAAAATTAAATGATAAGAAAGAATCTTATATTTTTCTGATATGCATTATTCACCGCATGATTTTAGTACGGGTAAAACTTTCATCATATCGCGTTCGCGCATGATGAAGTTTTACCGTCTAAATAACGGTTTGCGAACTGCATCACCCGAAAAATATATAAGGACTTCATTTTATATATATGTTTATGATTCTCATTTTATAGCAGCAGGGGGAGATGCGTGCATTTAAGAATTAGGTTCTCACTTTGTTTATTTTCAGAATGGAGGGGGAGAGATAGAATGATCCGGCCCAGTTAAATAAGCTAGTTGAATCTCCGTGGATATTCGTTCATGACCTCGTCGGATCGCAACCATGAAAAGAATGGTAGGTATATATTTTGTAAACTCATGTTTCAAGCTTTAATGGTGTGTTGCAGAAGAAATGATAAACAAAACTGCATTTTCATTCGAAAAGCTTGACAGGTATCAGTCTGACTTCGAAGATTTGTTATGAGTTGAATAATGATCTGCGTACATTAAAAACTTAAGCAATCAAATTGATTATCGCCATTGATGCATCACATATTAAAGTACATATTGTTGCGAGTCTGTTGTTTCTGTAAGTCCTGTAATGCACGGTTGAAACCAGTGAAGCTTCTGAATCCCAGGATCTCTTGTCGTGTATGCATGAAATGATGGAGAGGAAAAATTATGCTTCACAATGTGCAAGGCCCCCCAGACTACGTTCTGCACTCACAATCTAACCCTCCAAGCAAGCAGTTCTTCACAAGTGTGGCAAGGGCCCAGTCGGCATGTCTGCCACTCATTCAGTATCCAGCAAGCAAGCAGCCTTCAAGATACATAAACTGGAATATATAGGACCCAAATTCTAAATTCAGGTCTCAGCTTACTTGAGGGACATTTATAGTACTACTATTTTTTATGTGAACAATGCTGAGATAAGTCATGTTTACTTAGAGGATAATCCAAATTGCTAGAGAGGTATCATGAATGAATGGTAGATTTTGCGATAATTAGTCAATTACAGCTGTATAGATGTAAGTTTCTGCTATTAAATGAAAGAGTACAAAACAGCAGACCACACTGGTCCAGTGTAAATAAAGTACCGGTTGTAATATCAACAGATTACTCATAATTGTTTTTTGCTAATTACTATGAGTAATGATGAACAGATACTAGTTTATAATTTATTTTTTAGATTCGAAATTGTTGGAGGGATTTGGCACAGCTATTGTCAGGCATTCAGAACCACAACAAACTACAGACAGTGGAAGCAGTAATAGATCATTCGGGATGAAGAACGTCTTAGTTGGTCAGTAAATTAGAATGCCAATTTTCCTTGTTGAAAACTGTTGTTGTAAGACAGTTCTATTTTAGCACAGACAAAATGTTGAGAAACTTCAAGATTACTGTAAATGGGAAGTTGATTGTGAGTTTTAATTTCGCTATGTTCGCAGTAAAGTGTCGGCACGAATACAATGCTATTGTTGGTCATAAAATTGATCTTAAATTTTAAATAAAACCCATCGCAATTAGACAGATATGAAAAACTGTGAAAATGAGCACCACAAAATTTTAGCACGCGGAATTAGAACCACTTACAGTATTGACATCTGCCTAAAAACTGCCCATATGTATTGAGTTATCAATAGATATTTGAAATTCTTTTGGCTCCCTTCCAGACTTTAGTCAATTTTCATACTGTGAAGGATTTATTGTTTGAGTGCTGTTGCCCGGTTATGAACATGATGGTAGCTGCTCAGTGAAAATTATCTATTTTCCGACAAGAAATATGCATGTTTGCCTTTAAATATATATTATTCTAATCATGGTTTTTGTTATTTGTAGCTCTAGTTCATAATTAAAACAAAGTGCATCATCTCTGATGACTCTTCTATTTTTAATGACGTATGCATTGCTTACTCCTAGCTCTTAGACACCTTTGGTTTGTCCATACAGGGGTCTGTGTCTGTCCTATGTTATTTTTGTATTTTCTACAGGAATATTGAGATTGGTCACTATTCGTTATCTTTTTCATAACCCTAGGTGTATAGGGATCAAGCCTTAGGGTTGGGCTAAATTGGTCATACATATATATTGGAAATGCATTGTATCTTAGAAAAACTTCTTGTTTACACTGGTCAGGGTAGTTCAGTGGTTAGAGCATTTGCTTCACAGCCAGGAGGTTGTGAGTTCGAACCTCACTCGTGCCATGGCTATGTCAAACCTAAGAAAATAGGTAGTGATTGCTCCTTCACCAAATGCTCAGCATTTAGAAACGAGAATGAGGGTCTTTCAACAACATGACCTTAAAAAACAGAGGTCCCTATGACGGGCAGGCGTGTGCCACGCAAAAAATCCTCACTACTAAGCCTTGAACACAAGCACTAGGTCAAATTGTGGTACTCACCTACAATGGACTTCTCAATATGAGTGGAAAATTTTCGCGGGATGTAAACAAATGAATAATCAAGTCAATTATAATCTTGTTTACTTCTGAACATCTGGGAGGCAAATTTGTTTACTATCACCCTGGAAGGGCGTGCTTTCTGCTCAATTTTGTTCAATATTTTCCTTGGCCAGTCAGATTGTAAGTATTATAAAGAAATTAATCTAATGATATGCCAGAAATGTTTGTATCGATATCAGTTAATGATTGGATTTATGGCCCATATATTTAGGTGATAGTGAGCAAAGATTGAGGTTAGTCACGTGACTTGCTCTCTATCAGCTGAAAAAAGCTGTGACTCCAGTTTCGACCACAATGCATGTCCCTTCACTGCGGTACACATCACTGAACAAATCTGCAGATAAAATAAATACGCTGTTTTGAGATAGTAGCCACAAACGTTTTAAAATTCCAAAGCAAGTTGTATTATTACCTTCGATTGTTTTGCTGTAGTGATAACTGCTTATTTTGAAAGAAAACAAAACATTGCAGCGCTAATTCGACATCACTGTGCAACTGTTTACATCGTCATAACGACGTCAAATGCAACATGTTACGTCGACTACGTCATTTTTCCTGCGTTAAATGTAGAGGCAGATTTTATTGCAAATGTTTTAGGGTTCTTCGCTTCACCAACGGTAGCACCGTCACAATTAAGCCTCTGCCATTCTTTGTTACAGGCATCCATGTCAGGACGACTTAGGAATGTGTCTGATACAGATGAGGCTAGCACAGTAAGTCTTTGTTGCGGCAATTTAAATGGACTCTTCTTTAGAACACACTGGGGAGGCTCTCATCTATCTGGATTAATGTTGATCATTCATTTACAAATTTCTACACTGCATAAACTCTGACTTTTACGATGGACATATAGAAGAGCAGTCTGTGCATCAAACTGAGCCTGCTGTTTCAGTCACTATCTAGCGTCAATATTGCTTCAGATTGAAAAACCATATGCAAATCTGCTATGAGATTCCTTTAAGTTGTGTCTATTAAAGGGGATCCAGGAAGTTTTTAAAGGGGGTGCGTGGTGGTATTCTACCATTATAATTTGGGTTTCTAAGGGCATTATTTTTCATGTTTTAGCAAACTTTCCGGTGGGGGGAGGGGGGGAGTATATATGATTCTGTTATATATGTATGTCTTGCATCTTAAAAAGTGTGATGACCTATATACTTTTTAAAAAGTTTTACAATCATTAATAGAGTTTAAATACACCTTTCTATACTATTAGCAGATAATAATGCAAGTAGTTTATTTCAATTACAGTATCTCTACTTTGTCAATTGTCAGCAATCTACACCGCAGTATACTCAGGAGAGGGGAAAGGAAAATTAGAATGGCAGCCATGTATAACAGACCGCGCAGATAATGTGGGAGCAGTGTGGAAAGGGCTGTGGTTAGGTATCATATAAGAGAACAGTCCGAGGAAAGGCTCGTGGGTAGGTATCATAAGGAACAGTCCCGCGAGAAAGGGTGTGGGTATTGTATCATAGAATAACAGGCCGGAAATGCATGATGGGGTAGGTACTTATAAGAGAACAGTCCGGGAGAAAGGCTGTGGGTTTAGGCTATAAGAGAACAGTCCGGAGAAAGGCTGTGGTAGGTATCATAAGAGAACAGGTCCGGAGAAAGGCGTGGGTAGGTATTATAAGAGAACAGTCCGGAGAGGAAGGCTGTGGGTAGGTATCTATAACAACGTCCGGAGAAATGGCTGTGAGGTTAGGTATCTATAAGGAGAACAGTCCGGGAGAAAGGCTGTGGGTAGGTATTATATAGCGAGAACAGTCGCGAGAAAACGGCTGTGGGTAGGTATCATAAGCAGGAACAGGCCCGAGAGAAAGGCTCGTGAGGTAGGTTATCATAGAACAACAGGACAGAGCCGGAGAAAGCAACAGGGCCTGTGGCGGTATGGGCTCATTCAAGCAAAAGCTCTCCAACCAACACCAGGCCGAGGACAAACGCTTAAGTGCGGCTAACGGTACTCGCATAAGAGAACAGTCCGGGAGGAAGAGTCTGCTGGGTACACGGGTAATAAGTGTCATAGAACAACAGCCGGAAAGGCTCGTGAGGCTAGTATCATAGAACAGACCAGGCCGAGAAAGGTGTTTGAAATCGCCCAATGAATATTACCAAGATATCAAAACATGATGTGTTCGAGGGGGATGACGAAGGTAAAACTTTCAAAACATTCATTTAAAAACGATAATAATGGTCAGAACATTGATTATTAAAATCATCCAAGTCAAAGATAATAATAGCAATCTAATGATAGTAAGAAAAAAAAAACGATGCAGTTTTTGATGAGAGGCCCCACAACCTACTGACCGACGCGTAGCTCTATAAACGACTCATTCCATTATGTCATGGGTCTTTTCTGTCGTGCTCCTCATGCAATTTTATCCAACTCGCTTGTGATAGAGAGATCCTTAGAGAGATCTGCGATTTATATAATACATGAACAACTTGAATAGCCAGTGGCGAGACACCAATATCAATATCACGATTTCTCAGCTTTGTGCATTACAAAATCTCATTGACTCAAAATATTATACTAAAATGTTTCCATAGAGACAAATACATAATCTCCCTTATCTCATTTCATGCTTTCTTCTTCACATGGATTCACGTTAAATATTTCATGTAATTCAAGAAATTAAATAGTGAAAGGCGGATTATATTTAAGCGTTAAAACTGCTGGGGCAAGTAAGGATTATATACTCGTATAAACCTAAAGCGAGTCAAAACTAGCTTTATGTGATCTCACATATCGGATTATTTAAAAGAAAATATTATTTTATAAGGAATTCAGAAAATATGCAAGAATTACTCAGGAAAGTTGCACATTAAGTCATTATATGAATGAATAACTTGTGAGATAAATAAGAATGTTTGGAACAATGAAGCGGTGGTTTGACATTATTGTCCGTAGCAGAAAAAGTAGAGAACAACAACCGTCAAACTACTGTGAGGTTTCATTCTAAAGACGTCATACATGAGCAGTTAAGAATATAATACAAAATAATTGCATGTTGCTCATCTTGTTTAAGCCAAATCAAATTGCTGCATGTAACAAGTAAAATTAAATTATATGATGATAAACCGGGAAAGTTGAGTTTTTGTATCTTTAATGGTGTAGATAGGATTTTTAAATTGTATAGGAAATGTAAATATTGAATTACGTTTTAGGATATTGCTGATTACACTGAACTCTTTATGTTTTATAGGTGGGGCCATTGTGAATGCTAGGTCAGCCATGTCGTCGTGGTTCAGTGGTTGGAGGCAGTCAAAGGGAGATAACTTGCCCTCTCAAAGTGGATTACACAAATGATTCTTTGTTTTATGTGAATAGATTATCATAGATGGAATATTAAAGGGTTAAATTTGTTACAAATGAAGTTAGGTTTTAGTTTGTGGTTTTAAAAACCTTGGTTTACTGCAATACATTGCCTGAATGCTTAGA
>CAJDSM010025053.1:0-18544 GCA_903981925.1 Ostrea lurida | reverse complement strand
GGGGGGGCAGCTAGGGGAGACATAAATTTGTTTGCGATAAAATTTCAAAAATATTTTTATACCTTATTTAGGTCTCTGTAATTTGGAAAGAATGGCAGAGTGACATGTTTTATCCCTGGTATCATGTTGATGTAGCTGACATGGTTGAGTCCCTTCATTGTCTCGTTGTTCAGCCATAAGAGTTGTAGTAGTCTGTCATCGTCGGTTGAGGAGTAGTCATGTCCAAAAATAAAACTACCCATAGTCATCAAAACACAGGTGTGAATTGCTTCGTCAGGCGCAAATGGCTCACCTCCCGTATCATCAAGTCTAGCAGTATTTTGAAAAAAATCTTAGTAAGTACATGTAGTAACATTTTTGACATACATTTAATATGAGTCAGAGATATTTATATAGGGTGTAGGAATGGAGGATCTATATGGATTAATTAATGAATATACAAATGCATAATTATGATAAGAACAAAAATATGAATTTTACTTAGATAGGTTGAATAACAGTGAAGAATATTGATTTCTGAACTACCATATTTAACTGCCTTAAATTGTAAGATTTTTGATGTTGCCGAGTTTGACTATGATGATACAAATGTTAAACAAGTAGATGGAATTAATATGTGTACTTTCTGAATAACTGTTCCATAGCGTTTTGTAAGATGTCATCCAATTGGGTTTGTATGACTTTGCTCATGTTAGAATGGATTAAGCGGGTATGAAGCTTCCATGTGAAATCGTAAGGCCGAGATCCAATGCCATGACCATCTTTTGATATGATATCAAAAAAAGGCATGTGTGGTCGATCTGCCAAGTACTCTGAGTTCAACAACTGTAAAGTAGGTAATTACTGCATGGTTAATTCCCTGTAGATGAATAATACATATACATACATGCACAATTACAGATATAATGGTCTAGGCCAGTTGTAATTGAGATACGGTACTAAGACCAAATTTTAAGGAATTAAAGAAACCCAGCATAATTGATGACAATTTTTGGTTGAATTGTGGTGTAAAAATTCCAGCACACTCATTGTTCCATTTTGTGCTTTCTTGAAGTATATTTTCAATGTTACGGTCTATGACAATTTCATTAGGTCTAATATGCCATCTTGTTTTTGCATGGACTGAGGTCAATACCAAGTTTTCAGCCAATTTCGAACACTGTATATATTATAAATAAGCACGAAAATCCAACAACACTCAATACCTAGAAGTGTGGACACAAAGTTAATGATAAAAAATTACATAACGACATGATTACTGTGAAAGTGGTTATTTACGCTGGGGGTAAAGTACGCGTTTTGGCATGTTCAATATTACACGTGGGTGAAAAATACGCAGTAACTTAATATAACATCTAGCATATATGATGTTGCTCAACAGTACGCGTGGGGGAAAATTACGCGCTTACTTCGTGACCGCATAATTAGTGTAAATTTCCCCCACGCGTAAATAACCACTTTTACAGTATAAATGAAACAAACAATTAGATAAATCTTAAAGACTACCAGTTCCTTCCTCAAGACAAAAGAAAAAAGTTTTTCTGATAAAAATGCAAATGAAAGGTTAGGCAAACATAGAAACCTGGATGCATCAGAGTGGGATCAGGTGCCCAGGAGGAGTTATAGCATCCCTTGCTGACCGGTCGTGATCGCCTTAAGTCTGATGAAGTAAGAATCTAATTAAATGTTAATTTATATTTACCACTAAATGAATTAGATTTGAATGATTCACTGTTTTGGAATACAAAATTTACATGTAAGAATCCAGAACAATACAATAATGTGATGTGAAAACTCATTTTCCAAATCCTGTCAGACATATTCATGGGCAAAAGTCTGCCTAAAAACAATAATGTCCGACAGATTCTCTTATTATACCAGTCAAAATGTCTGACATTTTCCCAAGTAGTTGTTATTCAAATTATGAAAAAAATATATATAAACGTTTGGTTTTGGAGTGGACACATCTTTATCTGGCCTAAAATTTATGGTACCAGTTTAGAGATAATAATTTTTGAAAAAGTCTGCCATACTTTTTTGATGTCTGGCAGAATTTGAAAAAATGGCAGACAAAATGTCTGGCAACTCCACATTTGATTTGGAAAACTCTGATTTTAAGCCAGAATGAAAATGGATCAGTTGTGCTTGAATTGCTGTTTTAAAAGACATCTGGAACCATACGTTGAATAAAAGTAAGATTTAGAAATACAGGTGACTCTCGATAACGCATCGAAACTCGATCTCTCGGAAAAGTTCCTCGATCTCTCGAAGTGAAGTCCCCGGTCCCGTGATTTTTTTCTCTATATAAGTAAGCAATTTACTCTCGATCTCTCATCCGAGTAACGTTCGAATAGTTCTCTCGAAGTCTCGATTCTCCTCGAAGTGAATTTGGGTCCCGTAAAAAACACAACATTTCATTGTTTTTCACCTCCTCGATCTCCTCGAAGTGGTCGTAGAGTATACAAAACATCAACAAATTAAGTGTCTAATTATTTCCTGCTTGGACTTACCTGGACCGCCCCGAGGGGTGCGTGGCGAAGACAATTAAAAGTTTACAAAAAGGGAAGCCGCGCCGCCCGCTCGGGTCGGCGTAAGGCTTGCTATTGATTAGGGTGGACACAGTGCAACGTCTTGGATAGTTTTAATTGGTCAATTATCTATCATCTTCTCACCTGAGCATATGCGTTGCACTATGGTTCTGAAGTATAATATCGACTAACGTGTATGAATTAAAAATTATGATTGATTGTTTGTTGCCGAGACCACATGCAAGATGTATATTTGAGACGACGAGTGCATGTTTGAGGAAATCAGTAACGACTTTTTGAACAATGTTTTGTAAATCACGTTTATCTCAGCACTAAAAGAGAACAAATAAATATATGAACTTTCAAATCATGTATTTTTGATTTTTTTATATTATCACGAGTAAAGTTCTTAGTCAAATTTTTATACCTGGAGGATAATGAAGAAAAAAAACCAACCCCGTAATAGGATGTCGTTGATAAACATTTCCGGTTATTGGTAAAATCTGAACCATAATGGTCGGACATTCAATTTCCGGATTAAGGCCGACTCTTCGAATCGTCTCGATACTCCTCGATCTCCATCGAGTTGTTGTCTTGGTCTCCATGAAACTTCGAGTTATCGAGAGTCACCTGTACAAGGTTGATGCTCTAGGCTGAAATATAGGAGGATACTGTCCATTCAATATCTTGAGAAACCTTTGCTTAACAGCTTGACATCAAACTTTGAACACTCGGGCAGTACAATTTTTTAAGGAGTAGCTGACCCCTATTGAATTTTAGGTCACATGGTCAATGGTCAAGAGTCTGAGTCCACTGTGGACTGAGTAAGATATTGTTCACTCCTTGCCAGTTGCCTGTGATTGCATTTTCACAATTTTATTGGAATAGTATTGTTTGTACATGTATTAGAACAAAATGTGATATACCTGTCTCATAAGCTCTGGGTCCTCAATGTAAATCACTCTCTCTCGTATCCCAAGTCGCAGGCTAAATATGCCACCATACTTGAGAGCCATGTTTTGAACGCTCTTGTAAGGTTCCCGGCCCAGAAGATGAGCTCCTCCAATGATAGGGAGGGAGAGCGGCCCTGGGGGGAGGTTTCTAAATCTAAAGCTGTACAAGTCGTCCAGCAAGGCATACAGAAGGAAGAACAGCACCACAATGAGAAGGATCTAAAGGGAAAATTCAACAGACGTTCAATTTCCACATCTGATCTGCTGTTTTTAAGATTGTTCATTTTGTTATACTGTAAACATATAAATGCGCATATGTGGATTTATTTTAGCGATTTTGTGGTCCGGTGAAATAACATATTGGCTTAAAATCAAGTACAGTAAATAGACAAGAAAACAATAAACCGCCACAGGGGCATGCATTATAGATGGACAAAGGGGGAGTGAGCAACGTCCACTAAATTAAGTCCACGTCCAATCTCCCTGAGAATTACTGAGCTAAAAAGGATGACAAGTATTTGATAGTTCTCTGCTGTAAGAGTACAGCTAGAGCAGATTCAAATCATATTCAGGGCAATATTGTCTGGGTAAGGCCATAATGTGATTCTAAAGTTTTATTTCGGCATTAACAGTGATGCTATGAATATACATTGTGTATAGTGATTTGATTCAATATACATGTACAAACATCTTCAAGTCAGTTGTTGTACCAATGTGGACATGATTTTGTCCCATGCACACTCATCTGTATATGATGAATAAACAATGATGGATGTAGTATGTGCTATAATGGCTGCATATTTTATATTAACATAATATACATTCAATTACATTATTACAATTTGTAAAGATATCAGAGGCATAAACATATGAAATTTAGATATTTCTTCCATCCTAAGTCCAGGGCCGGTCTGACGTCGTACCGCGCATGAACGGTTCGTTTCTTGCACGGTACGGTTCGTTTCTTGCACGGTACGCGTACGGTTCGCTTCTTGCATGGTACGGTTCATTTCTTGCACGGTACGGTTCGCTTCTTGCACGGTACAGTTCGGTACGTTTCTGAGGTGTAGTAGCACTGTTTAGGGTCTGTAAGTGGGCTGGTCCAACGTCGTACCGCGCATGAACGGTTCGTTTCTTGCACGGTACGGTTCGGTTCTTGCATGGTACGGTTCGTTTAAAAAAATATAGAGGTTAGTTTGGAATCTGGACAATAATAAAAATATCTGAGGAATTAAGAAATGGATTAATTATGTATAATCATGTAACATTTGAATGTGCAGATTTAGAGCTCCAGACTTGTATACTTATGATTTTATAACAGTTATCTTTCTTTTGCCTGCTATATAGTCTTAATTCTTGTCCACATGATTTCATGAAAGTCATCTCCTACAGATCCAATTCAAACTTTGTTGGCTGATAGGAGACCATGGGGAGGAGTGCTATATCTTTTCAAAATGACTACCAATTCAATACTGTAAAATGAGAATATTTGGCGCAAACATATTTTAGTGCAATCAGCAATGAAAACCTTTTGGTGCAAATTATTTTAGCGCAACTATACCACCTGGTAAATGATTTAATGTCAATGAAATTTTTTAGCGCACAACATAATTTGGCGCAATCGTACGTCTGCGCTAAAGACGCTAAAATAAATTGAGCACTAAATATTCTCGTTTTACAGTATGACTACCAAAAACATAAAAAAAACAACAACAAAAACCCCCAAAAAACAACCCCAATCCCCCCAAAAAACCTCTAAAACCAATTGGTTGTCAAATTTCAACCAAATCTTAATTATTTCTAGGATTATTTGATGACCCCTAGTCCATTTTCAGCGTCAAATTTTTTTTCAAGTGGCCATTTTTAAAATGGCAGCCATGTACAGAAATATTTCAAAGTGTTATAATTTCTATGAATTTTTGGTTTATGAGTCAATTAAGGGTCTGTGGTTTATTTCTAGGATCAAATTATTTCTTCCATTTAGTTTGAAATTTCCATCTATAAATGAGTGCCAAAAGAATGATAGAAAAATGAAGAATTTTGGATTCCAATGATATTGGGTCTTCTATTTTCACCATTGGGAGATATATGTTTGCAGACATTTGAGTTGAATATATATAATAGATGATTCACATTCTTCATACCATATTTTGCCTGGGTCAAAGCATTCAAACTTGGAAAAATCAAGTGTATGGCACAAAATTGTTATTTACCTTGACCCATTTATAAAGTCAAAGACAGCTATAGTCTTTTACAAGAGCATAAGTAGGTCTTCTTGAGACCTTTAACATTTTATAAGGAATTTTAAAAATCTTGAAACTTTAAAAGAGGACATAGGTTAAAATGCACTGTACTGTACCAAAATGTTTGACTTTGACCCATTCAATCAAGGTTAAGTGAAGAAAATACTACTCACTCTTAACTCTTAGTAGAAGCTTTTGACATGAAGACTTGAGAGATGGAGCACCAATGATGCACCAATGAGATAAAGTTGAGATACACAGCAGTACAATTTTTGACTTTGATACATTTTTTCAAGGTCAAATTATCAAAATACCAAAAGACAGTCAAATGATTAAAAATATGTTAATGTCTCTAATAATTTTTGAATTTCCCGTCTTTAGACTGGGCGTATTATGTTGTGGCATTGTCCATCCATTAGCCGTCTGGCCGAAATAGCTTTTTTTAGCCAAATTAAACTCTGACCAATATTGAACAATATTTCACAGAATTGTTGCCCGGGATCCAAGGAAGTGTCATGACCTTTAGTCTAGGTCACTGGTCAGAGGTCAAGGTCACAATGAACAAAATTGTTCTCAGATTGTCCAGGCCATAACTCTTCAATGAGTGCATGGATTGGAATATTTCACAGAATTGTTGTCCTGGACAAAAGGGTTGTTATGACCTTGAGACAAAGTTATTTGTAAGAGGTCAAGGTCACAATGCACATATGGTATTAACATTGTCCAGGCCATAAGTTTTCACTGAGTTCATGGATTTGTATAATATTGCCTTCCATTCTTCGATGTTAACCGATGGCCCGAAGCCCACGGCCAGTAAAATTTGGATTGGGCTTGTAAAAATTTGAAAACCAAAAGCCTGACGGGCCTGTAAAGGTTTACATCTATGTCCAAAATACCTTCCTACAGTAATCTAATGTTGTACATGTATCAGCTTGTACGTGACTTAGTCATACATGTGATATGTACAGACTGTACAAAAAAAATGTCCACTTTTTCAATTGAATTCACGTACTACAGATTGTATACCAAAATTCATGCTAAATGATAAATTGTGCAAATCCTTTAAATTCAGTCTTTAGAACAGCTGTTTTAATTATGCAATCCATTTTCCATCATGGGAGCTGTTGATATGCCTGATAGATCATGGACAAAAGGTGTGTCCAAACAGACAGGTCAATTAAGTGGTTTGAACCCATTCCATTGGTATTACCAAATGCTAACTGACACCTTTTGCATTATTTAGATGTTGTTTCAAAATTTAAAGGGATACAAAGAAATTAAAGATCACTAGGCTGTATAATATCGACATCGTAGTCTGAGGTTTAAAAATAATAAAAAAAAAAAAACGGACCAAGTTCTCCTAGAAAGCATCTTTTATGACTTGTAAACATTTTGAAAACCTTAATTTTTAAATGCTTTGGAAGAATAATTAATAAAAAATCTATGATAACTTTAATTTTAAGTTTAGTGTGTCACCAAATGTGATCATTCGAATTTCCTCTAATCTTTCTTATCGAAAATGCAAGGTATGTATGCAAAGAAAATTAGGAATGATGAAGTATTTATACAATCAAATTATGGAAATTGTGCAAACATTTCTCAGCTTAATACTTTTATAGACATATGAAACATTTTATAATTGATATTTTGTCTGCATAGATTGCAGTTAGATCTAAGTACCACATTTTGCAAATTTGTGTACAGATTTTTCACTCAAAATCAAGCTTTTTCAAAGACATTGTACAGCTTTGGGTTGAAAAATTATCACATATAATGCTTAGTGATTAAGCAATAGTCATCAACCATTGAAAAATTTTAAAGTATTGAAAATAAAACTGTAACTTTGTTGTATCGGCGGGAGCCCTATAGTAATCAACTTTTCCGTCTGTCCGTCCGTCACAAACAGTTTTCGCGTGATAACTCAAAAAGGCTTGCGCCAATTAATATGTGTCAGAAATATCAAACTTTTTTCATGAAAAAGTCGAAAACAGTTTTCGCACGATAACTCAAAAGGGCTTGCACCAATTAAAATGAAATTTTAGGATAGTGCATTGAGGTCAGCTCCCTTTCAATTAGGGGAATTTTCTGATTTTTCATAAAAAATGGAGTTTTTCAGTTTTTGCACAATAACTAAAAAATGCTTTGACTAATCAGATTGAAACTTTTATAAAGTGTATATATACCGCCATAGAGGCAAGCTCCCTTTTGATTTTGAAAAATTTCTGATTTCCCATTTTCGAGTTATGGAACTTTATTTATAAAAAAAGGGAAGTAACTCAAAAATGTTTGCAGAAGCTTGTATGACAGTTTTGGAGAGTGTTAGAATTCTTATCCTCTCGCAACTGGTTGTGAAGAGAATATAGCAGCACTGCTGCGAGTCCATGAGACTATGTGTTTGTGTGTCTGTGTTTGTGTATGGATCTCTGTGAACAAGATAGAAGCAAGGGTATTCATCAGAGGATCATCAAACCATGCACATATGTTTCCCATAGGGAGAGGATTTACCCTATTGATTTTCAAGGTCAGGGTTCAAAGGTCAAGGTCACTTATTGACTATTGCTAAAAATCTTGTGAACATGATAGAAGCAATGGCATTCATCAGAGGATCACTAAACCTTCTACTAATATTGTTAAGGGTCAAAGATCAGAGTCAATATTGATTAATGCCTAAATATTTTGTGAATTAGATGGAACATATTTAATGGCTCAACCAGTGGAGCCCTCTGTGATGTGGCCACATCATATTTTTTCTAGTTAATTTAGCAATTGAAATAACTTACAACAGCATTCGATAATTTATATAAATGAAATTGGATACCATGTATAATCTCATTTATGTTCGATTATGAATAGAAAGGATATATTTCTGATTTGATTCCATAATAGATTTTAGATTTCTTCTGATTCTCAAACACACCCTTGTTGATGAGAGCGCGTATTAATGTCTGCACTCAATATACAGTGCACTAGAGAAAAAATTGGGCTTGTAAGAAATTGTTCGGGCCTGCAAAAATAATATGTATGCAGCCTGAATTAGAACTTGTGAATCAAAAAGTTTTTTGTGAAGACGGCCTTCTCTATATCTGCATTCTCAGCATTTCTGTCTTCTCTGAAATAATCATGACAGACATATAATGCTTAGATAGGTATGTTGTTGTTGCTCTTGATACAATAGTTGCCAACCCATCATCAAAACTTCATACTTTTTAAGGAGTACAATTAGTATAGTACAATATTGATGCAAGATGGATGACATTGACAAGATATATACACTAGCTGGCCCTTGATATATATCAACACTTTGCCGCTTTAAAAAGTCCAGGCAGAAATCTTACCATTTCTTTGCGATTAAAATTCTCAAAACTCAGCCACCCCGAAACCAGACATCTGCAGCCACTATTTTTAGAATTTATCAGGTAACAAGCGTCCATCACATAATATTTAGACTAGAAAATAATGGGCGAAGAAGTGATCCAGAGTGCATGACCATATTGTATAAAAATTTCCCGATCAGTCGTATGTCAAGAGTGAAAATGAGGGGTTGGTCAGATGTGAAAATGATATCTACCAGAGGTGTGAAAAAAGCAAATCATGGCTCTCATCATTTCTTTTGTTTACCATGCAGTGATGTATAGGTGTTAATTGTTGTCATAGAACCGTTGTAAATTTTGTACAATTTCATTTTAAAAACAGATATTAGGCATGAAGGAGTGACTGTATCAAATGCCATATTGTTTCATTAATTCTGTTTTTTATGCCCCCGCCATTAAAATGGCCGGGGGATAGTAGTATGTCTTACGCCTGTTCCGTCATTCTGCTTTCGTCTCTCCGCGTCCCAGCTCATCTTCGTCGGTTTCCGTTTCATTAACTCTCTGCAACGGATGATTCCAAACGCATCTTACCTCAAATTTGATATATGGATACATCACAGGAATATGCAGGTGCAAGTTCGAAGTTGGTCATGGTCCGATGATTTTTGACCAGAGTTAGCCTCTTTAACTTGGAAAACAACTTATAAATTTTCGGTTTCCGTTCATTATCTTCTGCAACGGTTGCACACATTCAACTCAAATTTTGATATATCAGCGATACGTCATAGGAAAATGCAGGTCAAGTTTGAAGTATTGGTCATTATCCGATGATTTTTGACAGAGTTAGCCTTCTTTAACTTAGAAAAAAAATATAAATTTTTCGTTTCGCGTTCATTATCTCTGACATGGTTGCACACATTTCAACTCAAATTTTGATATATGGATACGTCACAGGAATATGCAGGTCAAGTTCGAAGTTGGTCTTGGTCCGATGATTTTTGACAGAGTTAGCCCTCTTGAACAGAAAAAAATCAGAAATTTTCCGTTTCTGTTCATTAACTCTGCAACGGTTGCACACATTCAACTCAAATTTGTACATGGATATGTCACCAGGAATATGCAGGTACAGTTCGAAGTTGGTTCTGGTCCGATGATTTTTGACAGAGTTAGCCCTCTTGAACTCAGAAAAAAATCAGAAATTTTCCGTTTCTGTTCATTATCTCTGCAACGGTTGCACACATTCAACTCAAATTTGATACATGGATATGTCACAGGAATATGCAGGTCAAGTTCGAAATTTGGTCATGGTCCGATGATTCGGAGTTAGCCCTCTTGAACTTAGAGAAAACCCAGAAATTTTCCATTTCCGTTCATTATCTCTGCAACGGTTGCACACATTCAACTCAGATTTAATAATTATGAATACGCCACAGTCATGCATTTGAAAAACTATCAATTCACCCTACGAATTTCCGTTCATTAGACTTCACTGTAAGCGGGGGCATTCGTGTCGCACCGACACATCTAGTTATTTTTAAAAAACTGGACTGTATAATAGTCTGAGTCTTTTAGACATGTTTTATTAGACATTGACATATATTACATGAAATTGCAGCGAAATTTGGACTCTAGAAATAGAGGATATTCAATCGTTTTTTGTGGATAGAGAATTTATTTCACGAGTGAGACAGGTATTTTTTGTATTTTCACAAGTGCGAAGCACAAGTGAAAATATGAAAAATCCTGTCTCATGAGTGAAATAAATTCTCTAGCTAACAACAAAACATTGAATTTTCTATTTATTACATTTTCTTCTTTTTTTTAGCTGTCCAGCTAGCGCTGTTCATACTCATAACTCGATCCTAATAGAAATTGCTACGCAGAGATTCACATAGAAACACATATCGACAAAGCGAGAAATCGAAATTTCGGTTATTTATGTAATTTATTGATCAGATCTGAAAACAAATCTATACATGTTGACTTTTGTCGTACGGTAGTTTTGAGTTGTTGCGAATCTACGCCCGACATCACATTTATAAAAGATCGTCCGCTCGCTTGCAGGATAAACTAATATGTTTTATGTATTAAAGTTTAAAACTACATTATAACTTACCATAACTATGATAACATGCAACATTGTCACTAATTCGGGTAAACCCAACAATTTTTAGATGTAAACAAATCACAAAATGTCGATAAGCTGATAATTGACGTGACGTCATTGATTACAAGACGTGACGTACTTTATGTATCGATAGGTGGATCCAACAATCCATTATTTTGGGATATTCAAATAAGAAAATCCATGAACATGTATTAAATATAACGAAAATAAGGTTATCATTAGCATTGCGGATAGATATTGCGGCAAGTAAACCAGAAATTGTTATTTTCTCACTGTGAAAATAACACTTTTTTTTTTCACACTGTGAAAAATAACATAATTCTATTCAACGGATAAAATTCAATATTTCACTGCTGAAAATGTAATAATCTCTTTTTTTGCAAAGAAAACAACTTCTTCATGCATTAATCCTGGAAAAATCACAAAAAAAATCACATAAAATAATTGAGAGCTTGCATTACTTTTTCGGTGGTGAAACTTAGCTTCATGAAAAGTGCTTTCATGAATCATTAATTAAAATTTTGGTGTAGTGAGCTACCTTAATTGATAAAAACATGATTGGGAGGAGAAATATGTAATGATATGGATATTAATGATCCTTTGGGCCTCAAGTTTTGGGGTCCGTATTGAATAAAGATTGATAACAAATCTTGTGAAATTAAGTCACAATAGCAGCAGGGCCAATCACTCAGGTGAGTGGTGTGGCCCATATAAGCCCTTTGTTTGCATAATTTAAGTAATTATAGAGAAAGAATTCTGGTTGAAAAATGTCGTACATAAATGAATAAATGCTCGGATGCTCTTCATTAGCCATTTGGTATTTTACACCCTTTTATGGATATATTAATGGGCACTGAATCATGATCAAATATCTTATAAATAATTTCTTGTTGTTGTGAAACTTTTATCTGTGAGAATTTACTTTAAAAAAAAAAGATAATAGGGTTTTTATTGTAGTAATTTTGTGTGTGTGTTTTGGATTTTTGTTGGGTTTTTTTTGTTGTTTTTTTTGGTCTTTTTTTTGGGGGGTCTTTTTTTTTAGGGATAAATTTTCTTTTTAAAATTAGTCTGGCTTAAATATTTACTCAAGCATGCTTTTAATTCATGGCAAAATAAAATTATATAAATTTGGTTTTAGAATTGTTAATTGTTCTGGCTTTATTTGCCTGGAAAATTAATGCTTTTGAGTAACAGCAAAATAAAAATATGAATTTTGAATAATTATTTTATGTAATATTTTAAGACTGCTTCTTGCACATATAGAGCAGGTGTGCTCAAAAAGTAAAGGGGGAAAAAGAAAGAAAAAATAAATGAATACCTAATTATGTATAAATAAATTTTCATCAAACTGAGAATTTTCTTACCACAATGTAAACCATTTTGAAAAACTCCTTCACAATGCAATAATATGTTGTTACTTGAAAGAAAGGTAATCTTTGAGTCAAGCACATTTGTATGAAACAGTCTGATTTAATATAGATTTTTCTGGAGGGTCAAGAAAGTACAGTGCTTGTTGCCTGTATTCCTGGTGTTAATTTGTTCTGTACTAGTTTTGAGACACGACTGAGAAGTACATTTACCCATCATACACTTGGAGGATGAACTAGATGTTGGACATTTCAAGGTTCAGTTCATTGACATTTTCAACTTTTTTAATCTGGATAATAAATTTTCCTTCATTTTTGTCGTGTATACCTTTAAAGGAGTTATAAGGTGTGGCCAGAAAGAGATTAAAGGAGGAGCTACGATCGCCTGAAGAATTCGTGTTGTCGCATTTACCAGCTGCCATTCACATGTTCACAGTAGTTTTAACATTTCACCTTACATTTAACACATTATTACGAAGTGTGAAGACTATTATTCTTTGTCCGCTTTAGTTGTGTGTTTATTTGTCTTTGTTAGATAACTGATATTGATTGGGTTTTTTTCCCCATACAGTTATGGTACCATAGTAATTGACAGAATAAATATAATAATAATATATCTTTTTCAGTAACTATATACATAGAATGTAATTGTTTGTTATTCTGGTTTTATTTGCTTATATGAATTTTTGAATAATTTATTGTGACACATTTTATTAATTCTTATTAGTCCCATACTGGCTTCCTGACATAGCTAATTATTAAGTTTTCATACAAGTCAATGGATTGTCCACAGGCACTTGATGTTTCAAATAAATATAATAAGAAAAAGAATGTATTCCCTTGTACTAACTTACTGACAATAACTTAGTACACGGGAATACATTTTTTCCCCTTATTTATATTTATTTGATATATGTTCAGTGCCTGTGTGGATTGTCGTATTACCTGAGACATTATTGTAGTTGATGGCAGTTGATGATAAAGTAACAAATTTCAATGCTACGTCAGATCAGAGAAAATACAATGGCCAATGTAGGGTCAGGGAAGATTAATTTCACTGTAAAATGGCAGACTTATGCGGCAAAGTGTTTATAAATATATATAATATGATTAAACGGTACAGGATTAGGCTTTGTCTTGCTGTCATTAGGTGTTGATCACAACTTTATGGTAACTGAATGTATCACATTCTGTAATTGTGAAGGTAAAAGAAGTGAGACATTATTTATGTTTTGGAATGTTTCTGTGCATGTAAAGCGTGACTGCTTTAAAGATATTTTTCACTTTCAGTAACGTTATTTTACAGGATCACACAAGGTGAAAGCTGAATTGATCCACAGCCTTTCTGCACTTGGTAAGGCTGTACCAGAGAGAACAGAGCTGCTAGCCTCCATCATCACTCTAGCCAAACAAGCAAGTTTTGATTTATGTCATATAAGTATATTTTACCTCCATCATGAACTGTACCCTTAAGTCACAAGTGTATCACCCCTTGTATTACCCCTTAGTCATAGTATATTATCCCTCCATCATATGACCGGTTGCAGTAGCTCAGTGGTTATGAAGCATTCATTTCGCAACCAGGAGGTCGTGAGTTTGAGCCCCGCTTGTGCTATGTGCAGGTCAAACTTAAGACATAAAACTAGGTAGTGACTGCTCCGTCGCCAAATGCTTGGCATTTAGAAGCAAGAATCACGGGTCTTTCGGATATGACCTTAAAAATGGAGGTCCCGTGTCACGGCAGGTATTGGCACCCTAAAGAACCCTCACTGTGGCCCTGAGTGCTTAAAGTATAGGTATAAATTTGTGGTACATCACCTACAACTGTTGACATCTCAATATGAGTGAAAAATTCTTGATGGGACGTAAAACAAACAAATAATAATCTCCATCATATGTGTATTACCCGGGTAACCCCACTGTCATATGTGTTTTATCTCTGTCTTGTATTACCTCTGTGTCATATAATTATGTATATCAGCATATCAATTGATCTGAATAAACCTAAGTCTACTCCATATCAGAGAGCTTTTAGGTAAATATCCTTTCTTCTTGTCCAGTGGTTCTTGAGAAGATTTTTAAAGATTTTCCCTATATACATGTATTTCCATATAAAACTTTTATCCCCTATTGTGTCCCCTCCCTACCCCTGGGGATCATTTGTTGAACAAACTTGAATCTCCACTATATCAGGAAGCTTTCATATAAAGGAGTAGGCCCACAAAGGGTGAAAATCGGCCCTGTAAAATGGTCAACATTAAAGTGAAATTTCAACAAATTATTTTCTGCAAAAATGATAGTCTATGTAATTGTATGATAGTTTATCAAGGTGGTAAAATTTTTGGAGTTTTGCATTCATTAGGTGTATCTAAGATGTAATGCCCCAAACATCATGAAATATCATAAGATGCAAGAATTTGCTTAAAATCACCACATTTTTGTGATAAAAACAAAAATTTGTTTTAGAGCACAGTCCTATACTTCACTTACCGAATTCAGACCTTTTGCTTGTCAACTTTCTGTTATCCGACTTAGTCAATAATTCCATCCAAAAACAAATATTTTCGTTGCACTTTTCTCTGAAACTGCATATCACAGCCACTTGATATTTGGTACTTCATCTAGGGGTCCTATACCACGCTTACCGAATTCAGGCCTTTTGCTTGTCAATTTCCTGTTATCCAACTTAGTCAATATTCCCGTCCTTCCGAAACAAATATTTTTGTCGCAATTTTCTCTGAAACTGCATATCACAGCCACTTGTCATTTGGTTTATCACTTCATTTTGGGGTCCCATACTGTGCTTACTGAATTCAAACCTTTCACATGTCAACTTCCTGTTGCTCGACTTTGTCAATATTTTTTAGTCATATTGTGGAATCAATATTTTCGTTGCACTTTTCTTTGAAACTACGATCACAGCCACTTGATATTTGGTAAATCAATTCATCATCTAGGGGTCCCATACCGCGCTTACCTAATCCAGACCTTTCGCATGTCAACTTCCTGTTAATTTGATATCAACGCAAAAGATGAACAAATTCTTTAGGTAGCAGCTATATTTACATGTACCGTAGAGTGGGGGTATCCTTAGTGAGCAGTAGCTCACAGAATCCTTGTTTGAAATTGACAACAATGAATATATGTTGTTTAATCACTGACATCTCTTGATTAATTTATAAAAAAAAAAAAGGTATATGTACATTTAGTGAGCAGGGTACATCTAAAAAATATATTCCATAATTGCTTTTTGCAGCATTTGAAGGATCCAGATCACCGAGTTCGGTGTACATGCCTGGAGTTGATTGGAGCTATTGGATCCCCAGAACAAGAAGTAGCAGACGACTCCCAGGACCCTTTTATCCCAATCCAGTCATTGCTGGCTGGCTTTTGTGGGGACCAAGATTCCCGAGTCAGAGCCAGCTCTTTCAACGCAATGGTAGTCATTAGCCGCTAATAGACACGGTCCTGGTCAAAACATGGTAGGTCATGCGCTAATAGACACAGTCCTGGTCAACAATGATATTCATGTTATATGTTTCAAAGAATTAAGAATATGATTGATCTTTTGAGTTTTAGTATCACAAGATAAAAGATCATATGCTGTGAATGTTGTGTTTATCTGTTAGTAGATTGTGTAATGACATAGGGAAAAATCTGTGTAATCCTATACACTACATGATTCACGTTGTATAACTGCATGTGACCAAATATTTAGTACGGGGGCACCGAGAACCTGTTTAGTTCAGAATTTGAGAGACACATAGATATTGACCTTTGTGAATGAGATTGGTTGTATTTATAGCGCTTTGTTATCGTCTTAAGCTGTAATCATCCCACTTCATGACTCCTAAAGCTTAGCAACTGCTCCACTGACAAATGTGGACAATGGAAATGTGAAAATAGTTAACCTGATTTCATGCTTGACAGAAAACTCAGANGAAGCTTAGCAACTGCTCCACTGGACAATGGAAATGTGAAAATAGTTATTACCTGATTTCATGCTTGACAGAAAACTCAGACATGAGATAAAAAGGTTTTAAAGTAGAGTATTTTGATCAGTTTAGTAGGGTTGTTTTTTCCAAAACTAGTTTTTGGAACCTTAGTTTTTAACCTTCTGAAATGGAATACAATAAGATGAACACAATAGACACATAGTTTAGCTATTAGTGGTCATGACTGGTGATTCTATTTTAAATCACACAAGCTCTAATAGATTTGACTGAAATCCTGTAATCATTTGTCAGTTTTTATAATTAATCTTATTATAGTCCTTTTTAAAGCTTTAGAGGAGTTAATGATTCCATAAATAACAATTTAAGGTAAATAAAAATCTATAAATGCTTAAATTTTGAGCATATCTGAGATAATAATAGATGGAATATACAGTGAATAGTAAACCCAGAAAGTCTGGGAAATATTACCTTAATTTTTATACCCATCAAAGATGGGACATATTATGGTTTAGCATCATTCGTCTATCTCTCTGGCTGTCCAGGCCTTGTAGGCAAGATACAGACCAAACTGTAAGCTCCGGGATCTTACTACTTGGTACAATTGACCACCATGATCAGAGAAAGATGCTTGTTGTTTTTTGAAGATCAGAGGTCAAGGTCGTAGTGTCACTTAGTAGGAAAACGTTGTAGGCAGGATACAGACTGAATCGTAAGCTCCAGGATCTTACACCTTGGTACAATTGATCAATATGATGAGAGGAAGTTGCCTATTGTTTTTGAAGTTCAAAGGTCAAGGTTGTAGTGTTACTAAGTAGGAACACGTTGTAGGCAGGGCATAGACCATACCGTAAACTCCAGAATCTTACAACTTGGTACGATTGATCACCATGATGAGAGAAAGATGTCTATTGTTTTTCAAGGTCGAGGTCGTAGTTTCACTTAGAGGAAAACGTAGGCAGGATACAGACCGAACTGTAAGCTTCAGGATCTTACAAACTCTGGTACAATTGATCACCTTGATGAGAGAGAAGATGCCTAATGTTTTCCAAGGTCAAAGGTCAGGTCATAGTGTTCACTTAGTAGGTAAACGTTGTAGGCAGGATACAGACTGAACTGTAAGCTCCAGGATCTTACAACTTGGTACAACTGATCACCATGATGAGAGTAAGATGCTTATTGCTTTTCAAGGTCAAAGGTCAAGGTCATAGTATCACTTAGTAAGTAAATGTTGTAGGCAGGATACAGACTGAACTGTAAGCTTCCAGAAATTACAACTCAGTACATATGATCACCATGATGAGAGGAAGATGCCTATTGTTTTTCAAGGTCAAGGTCATAGTATTAGCTATTAGGAAAACCTCATAGGCGTAATAGGTACCAAACTGTATTGGAGCTAGGACCATCAAACTTGGTACCTATGCACCTTATGCCAAGTGAAAGTTGCATATTGTTTCTCAATAAGCATAACAATGAATTAGCTAATAAAGGACAGTGCTAACTTGCAAACTCTGCTGAAATATGAATCCCACTAAAATCAGTATGGACGTATTATGCCACATTGGCGTTGCTATTGTTTTTTTATCTCCTCGCAACTAGTTGCAGAGGGGATATAGCATCGATGTTGTGTGTCCGTGCAGCTGTGTGTGTATGTGTGTCATCAAATCTTCCACAAATGTTGGCGGTAGAGAGAGGTGGAACCCTGTTGATTTCCACCTTCAAGGTCAAAGGTCAAGGTCTACTATTGACTATTGCATAAAATCCTTGTTAACAAGATAGAAGACACAACATTCATCAGAGAATCATCAACCTTCCACAAATGTTGTCCATGGAGAGAGGATGAGCCCAATTGATTTTCAAGGTCAAGGTCACTATTGACTATTGTCCAAAATTCTTGTGATCATGATAGAAGACACAACATTTATCAGAGAATTATCAAACCTTCCACAAAAGTTGCCCATGGAGAGAGGATGAACCTCATTGATTTTCAAGGTCAAGGTCACTATTGACTGTTGTCCAAAATTCTTGTGATTAAGCATCTTCGCAAGCCAAGTGTCCGAT
>CAJDSM010025052.1:23478-37081 GCA_903981925.1 Ostrea lurida | reverse complement strand
TCAAGTACAAGAGATCACATGCAAAGGAAAATAGCCCGACTGAATAGTAATGCATAACAAGTGGGACTTAATATAAACATCAAGAAAACTAAAGTTATGGCAGTTAATGATATCTCCAATAAAGCTCCAATTAAGATCGATGACACAAGCATTGAAGTTGAAGATTTCACATACCAGGGGAGCGGATAACATCACAAAATGGTACAAGCTAAAAGACATCAAATCTAGACTAAGTAAAGCAAGATCATCCTGCTGCCAGTTAAGACCAATTTGGCGCGTCATCAGCCTTAAGCCAGAAAAACCCAAACTAAAATTAATACCAATAGTCAATGTTAAAATTGGTGCTACTGTAACGTGTAAGCGGTCACCCATCCAGGTGCTGCCACGCCTCGCCCGTTGCTATAACTTTGCGGATCAAACAGGAACCACCACATCGCCAGAAAAGCTAGCTCCCAGAAGGCAGTACAAGTTCCTTTTATACATGTCCGCTACACTTCCTTCCGCTCGGGAAGCTTTCGTCCCAAAGCTTCGCTCTGGTTGCCTCTCTGAATGTTTGGCCACCTTTCAGCAACGACACCCGCCGTTTTCCCGACGACATCCACCGTCGTCCCCGCGACGAAACCACGTCCGTGCATAGGACACTAACAGGTCCTAGACTCCCGCAAGAGACTCTAACCTGACACAGATCCTGCCAAACCACACCAGAATCCCACGCTGCCACCAATGTAACGTGTAGAGGTCATCCATCCAGGTTGTTGACCACGCTCATTGTTGCTTAACTTGCATGATCAAGACAAGAACTCTACCACATCGCCAGAAAAGCTAGCTCACTAGCGAGGCAGTAAAAGTTCCCTTTATACTGTCCGCTACACTACTTTATGGGTCAGAATGCTGGAGAATTATCCAAAGTGATTTCACAACACCTGCTTGAGGAAAATTTGTAAAATATTTTGACCTAGTATCAAAATCATCAACAAAGAACTTGTACCAGCTCACATCACAGAGAGACAAAAGGGAGGAAATAAAAATCAGAAAGTGGAAATGGATAGGGCATGTCTTCAGAAGAGAAAAGAACAACATAGTAAAAGTGTCACTTCGATGGTCAGCTGGGAAAAGGAAGCGTGGGAGACCAAAGAAACATGGCGACGAACAGTGGAAAGATGAGATGAAGGAGATGGGGATTACTTGGGCAGAAGCAAGAGAGAAACGCTCAAGCACAGGAAGTTTTGGAGAGAGCTGGTTGATGGCCTTATGTGCACCTCAAGCACGAAGAGGAATAAGTAAGTAAGCATTGATATACTTACAAACGTAGCATACTATCTCAAGTATTTCTTTAAAAAAAATTTAATCTAGAACATATGTCAGTTTGACTTGGCCGGAACATAAATGTCCTAGAAGTGATTAGGAAACACTGTCCAGTGATGGTATTTTATAATTTACGTACCAAGAGATTGCTAACACTGAAGTTTTTCATAGTTATAAAAAGGCTACATTCAATGATTGATCTACATCTTAATAAATATAATTCTAAAATGAACCAAAAACCGGGCCATTTATGGCGTGGAGGAAAAATCGGAGAGGATGATTCTATACAAGTGACGAGAAATTGAAGCCAAGCTAATTTTTTACTAGGGGAGTTAGGCTTTCCCGGGGGAAATTCAACGCAAGTCAGTATCCTCCCCTCCACAAGAATATTTATATATAGGTAGCATTAATATGCTATAATACCAGTTAATTTTTTGATACATAGCCAAACTAATCCGCTGTCTCTAACATGTAGCACTAGTATCTTGCTCTCACTGGTAGCATTATCACAGAAACATTGCTTCAAACTATACACTACATAGAGCACTGGCTCAGAACTGTCGTAACATGTTTTGTGCCAGACTGCAGAAAACATTTCATTTAAACTGTAGACCTGTTTATGGAAAAAGATAACGAACAAGGATCAAGCTCATAATTCCTAGTCAGGGAAATACAAATTGCATAGTGAGCAAACAGACCCTGGATATACCTTATGTGAGATCGGGATATCTAATGAAGGAAGTACAGACCCCATGTGGCCGGTCCACACCGCAACTCTATATTTCGATAGGTAAACGAGTATCTGCTTAGTAAAAATTCAGTGCATAAAACGGCCTATATGATATGGAACACGTTCAAATAGCATTTGACCCAATGACAGGTTCAGTTGGCAAACTAATGTCGTTATAATGACCTATAGAACTGCAGTGGCGAAAGTGTGGGGGTGGGGTGATCGTTGAAAGAGGTATCCAATGAGCTAGAGTATGGATGAAACCAACGTGGGACCACCAGGGGGCGAAGCCCCCCGGAAAAACTCCGGTTTGGGGGCCTTTAGCTTACTAATTTAGGGGTTAATTTTTAGCCTATACATCTAAACATAACTACATGTATTAAGTTTTGGTCACCAAAGGTGGGGGGGCTCTAAATCCGCCTATGGAAGTTGCGAAATCTCTGGACTTTAACGAGACGGATTGAAACCCCATAGCATTAAACTTGTTGTCAGTAGCCTGTCTGATTTCACAAAATTTGACATACGCGGAACATGCTCTTGCTGTTATCGAATTATCACCACTAATTTTGTTATAGAAAAATATACGAGTATATAACAACGACGGTTTCTGCTATCTAACCTGTTTATATATCTGTCTACTAGTGATTTAGACTATCTAACCGTTATATACTGACTACTATTAGACTATCTAACTGTTTATTATACTGGACTACTAATTAGACTATCTAACGTTTATATACTGATTACTAATAGACTATCTAACCTGTGTTATGATACTGTCTACTAGTATAGACTATCTAACCTGTTATATATAAATGACTACTATTAGACTGATCTAACCTGCTTTATATACTGACTACTATAGACTATCAACCTGTTTAATATACTGACTCAATAGACTATCTAACCTGTTTATATTACTGACTACTAATAGACTATCTAAACCTGTTTACATATACTGAGCAACTATAGACTATCTAAACCTGTTATATACTGTCTACTATATAGACTATCTAACCTGTTCTAATATACTGACTACTATAGACTATCTTAACTGTTAATATACTGCACACTAATAGACTATCAACATGTTTATATACTGACTACTAATAGACATCTAACCTGTTTTATATACTGATTACTATAGACTATCTAACCGGTTATATACTTCTACTTACTATAGAACTATCTCACCTTGTTATATATTAATGCACTTACTAATAGGACTATCTAACCTGTTTTAATGGCTGTCACTAGTAATAGACTATCTAACCTGTATATACTGACACTAATAGACTATCTAACCTTGTTTTATATACTGACTACTTAAATTAGAACTATCTAATGTTTATATACTGAACTACTAATAAGGACTATCTAACCTGTTTATATACCTGACTTACTAAATAAGACTATCTAACCTGTTTATATACTGAGCACTAAAACTCTTACTCCAACTGTTGTTGACAGACTACATAGAACATCGCCTCTAACTGTAGCACTTTACGTCCTTTTCTCACGATTAATTAATGATTAGACTTTTTGACATCATAGACAGTTGCTTGTTCAACAAATACGGAAAAAAGAAATAAATCACTTTGTTAACCACCACTTTGAATCTACGCACAATCACTCTGAATCTACGCCACAATCACTCTGAAGTTGATATCAAAAGATGCTGGAGCTCCTGGTGGACAATATCCTTATAGTCTTTAGTGATCAGATTTTATTACAGTCTGTTGGAATTCCTGTGGGCATGAATTGAGCTCCTTTGTTAGATGACCTATTTTTATATTATGAGGCAGAATTTAATCAAACGCTTCTACATTAAAATATTTTTTTTTCTGTGGCCTTCAACATTGACGACATTTTATCTACTAATTTCATTCATATGTCGATTTGATATATCCCAATGAACTCGGAATTAAAGACACTAGTCTTAACATCTGCTTCGTATTCAGATATTTTATGTGGAAAACCTTGAACAGAAACTGTTATATCAATCGGTATAGGTAGATGTCTTAAGTTTGCGTATTTTTGATCTACTGTGATAGTAGATCGAGAATATACAGCATGAATTTAGCCGAAATTCCTTGTTCATTAAATCATTATATATACCAACCTTCTATGCTTGACTTCACCATTGCTCCCTCACAAACTATCATACTTGGACATAATTATGATGAAATTTGATGTGATTTTCTAATTTCTATGTCAAATTAAAATGAGCGCCTTGCGTGTTTTACCCATTCTGATAATTGACTTGAAATCGATATGGCTAAAACGAATATTTTGTAATTTAATGATAAATGACCTACGATTTAAAAAGCTACACGCGAAATTATAAAACAATAGAAAGCTTACTCATTTTTTTTCATTAATTTATTTTTTAATATATGCTTAGTTGAGGAGGGATGCCAAACTATTTAATACTTGGACAAGTGGACAAACGCGACAATAATGAATCATTAAGAGAATTAGGCTACTGGTAAAAATGGACACTATCTCTTCCATGTAAATACGTTAGAATTAGGAACTACCGTCACCTAATTACTATTCAAAAGGTGAGACAGAGTTTTAGCCTCCCTCGACGCGCCCCCTCCCCCAATCTCAACATAATGCGGGGACGGCATTTCCCCCCGCCCCCCCGGTCTCCTATGCCCATATCATTATACTCTTTAATATAGAAATGTTTCAGTATTCACGATTATGATTTTAGATGGCTTCAATCGGGGTTAGTGGAGTGCTTAATACCATATGATGTTTCTGTTATTGGTACATAGATATATCACTATCTTTTAACATTCCGATTACTTAAGATGATTAAGTCAAATCAACTATTCTGAAACCTTTACGGACCTCACGGGCTGTGCTGCATATAGTAACTTAATATATGATATTTATGTGAGCACTTACGAGTATGTCCTGGCTTTGATCAATTCTCTGTCGTCGGTGTTAAATCGCTCCTTTAAGTATCTTGGTTTTACAGTACTCCTCGAGCGATAACATACTAGTAGTATCTCCCAGGTAAATATTTCCAATGTTTTGATTCTCATATGCTCCCCGAGTTTTGTATCTCGCACAGTTTTCCCCTGTTCATCTCGCAGATTATGTAGTGATATCAATTCAGTGGAGAGTCTCACGCCAAGGCCGTACGCCAATGCGCAAATGTTTTATCGTGTTCAGAGTCGCGCATGCTCTCCCTGGTCTCGAATACCCCGAAATGTTGAAACTCCGGGTTTTGTTATTTCATGGATCATTTGACTTGAAGTCGGTGTGAGTTTAAGAAGCGTGTATTAAATCTTGTAATGATAACAGTCGGTGTATATATGTTTCAGACTAGTTACGACCACAACTTTGCTCTTTCCGCATGAGTATCAATCTGTCAACCTCATGCTCCACCCTCAACTATAGAGAGGCCAAGTATAGGCGACGTGCGAGTATGCACATGTTAAGGTCTATACAGTTTCAGACACGCGTATAGAAGGTTACAAATGATGATAATTAGAAGTTAACGTGGTAGGTACTTATAGATTGATTATAACGCCCGTTTTGGCAGAATACCTTTTACCACGCACCATCTTCCTAGCACGGATTACGGACTTACAATGTCCTCGATGTTTGTGACTAGTAAATGGAATGAATGGCCATTGAAAATTTAGATCCTACCATTGAAACGAGTGAATGGTTTGCCAAAAGGGTATCCAAACTAGTGTTGGGCCGATTCATGGTGCTCTCAATGCAATGGCACCTGTGGTCCCGTTCTAGAACTGATTTTCCTCTTTCAAGTTGGAAAATATATATACTAGGTAAGTTTATATGTGTATTATAATGATTATACAAATCGGGAAGCTCAGGTGATTTGTGTCAACAGAAACAATAGTTTGTTGTAATGTCAATGGTGTGATATGCTAGCATTTTGACACTCTTACATCTTCCTTTTATCAAGAATGAGATAGAACTCTCACAAGCACATTAAAACGGTATCGCGGTGAATTTTTCTATATTTGGCCCTTATTAACCGTTTGCTGGTGGTAGGCATTCATTATCAGTACATTTGTGAAAAAGTTCTGAAGACAATTCGTAACATATAGATGACCACTCGAGTACGTTTAACCAAAATACAGAAAACACTATAATAATGTATTTGGACAACGACATCGGAAAGCCCTGGGATATAACAGAGAGGTTCGGTGTCCTTCACGTTAAGTAGTAAGCAATCCCCTGTGGACCCGAGTTCACACCTGTTCGTAAACTCACTGTCTTATCAGCCGTAAACGGCCCTACGTAACTTCTCAAACGTCAATCAATCCAGTATTAATGAAAAACGATTGTCATGTCACAAAGTAGTATGAAAAACACGTTTGACTCTAGCAGTTTGAACAATGAACAGTTTGTAGGTGGCAGAACTTAGTGATGATTTGCTTAATTGAACCAGAGTTTCCGGCCGTTTCATACGATTTGTAGAAAACGGTTTCGTGACGTAATACACCTCTTATATCAATATATCGGTACTATTTGGGGTTATGCGATACTACATGACAAGCAATCTTTAATCACATATAGATTGTGTGCACGAGCTAAACCTGTTTCTTTTATGCATTTAACTGCATGCAGAAGTTCCCAACATATCGACAGAAAGACCAGATCTAATATTTACTAGCAAGAGTATGTACTGAAACATAATCTAAACAAAAATATTACATAGTAATTGTTTGGGGACCCATACACAACTAACACGGCGATTTGATTGGGGGATCCATCAACAACTAACACGGCGATTTCATTTGTGAGGTATAAGCCCTACTATCCAACTAACACTGGCTGATTTTGGTTTAGTCATAAGCAATAGGTGTAAAGTGTTCTGTTGTTCTTTCATTACGGTTAAGGAATTCTGGACTCAAGATCTTTTTACCGAGGTAATGTACTCTGTTGGGTGGTTAAGGAATTCTGTCAAGATTCTCATCAGAGAGTATATGAATACGATAATAACAATATCCCTAAATACGCTATAGCTAATGATGACGATTTAATATCTTTATCTGAATTTGTTACACATGTAACTTCCTAGTTTGACAGTTTATGCCAATTTTGTTCATAACTAAGTACCTTTTAAATGTTCAATAACTTCTCAAGAAACTGAATTCAATAGTGTTAGCTACCATCAAACGATTAAGTAATGTTAGTATTGAAATAAAATCAATATGTTAACCAGATAATGGTTTCGCATTTTTGAAGATTGTTATGGGGCGGTGAATACGCCATGCCTGTTAGGCACGGATTCAAGCATAGAAACTGCAAAATGTCCTTGCTAGGGCGAGAAAACGTATAATCATATGTGATTCAATTTGCCCCAAATTTCACGTACAGTATTATGTCATTCTGATCAGCAAAGAAAAAAAAAAAAAAAAAAAAAGAACCTTAAGTGATCGTTTTCACAAATTTGAATTCGAAAGTCAATGTTTACATAAAATCTACAAAGTATGTTTCTCAACGTACAAAAACAAACAGGCACTCCTAGCTATGGCATGTGTGAATTTGCGAAGGCCACCATGCGATTCGTAACGCATCTCCTGGGCTTTGTTTGCTATGCGTTCCTCTTTGTTCTTTCCACTTTCTATTCTTTCTAAAAATAAATAGAAAGTAAGTGGGGTAACGGATGATATTATGAACAATTAAACAAAGAATGTATGGGACAAATTGCTCACAACAAAAGAGGTCCTGCTGACAGAGAAATACAGGCGAAATTCTGAACAGACATCGAAACGACAGATGGGCCCTGTAGAGATCGTCCGCTCCATACTACCATGCTTACTTAAGGTGGTTTTGAGAAATCCCGGAGATGAAATAGTAGTAAAATAATAATGTTGAATTTCGTCTGTAATCGTTTACCTATCATAAGACTCTTCGGTATAAAGGAACCACCTATTACATTAAATAAGCTGGACGATGCCATTATATCATCCTGTTTACCAGACTTATCGCATTAAAGTTAGCCCATCACTCTTCGTTTGAATATTGGAGTCAAGGATCCTTTGCACGCTGTTTCCAGCTTTTACTACTAACAGCCTCCTGCGAGACCGAAGAACAAGTAAGAGCTAGTATTAGGAATTTATCAACAAGCCTAGAAGAAGAACGTACAAGATCGAACTGGACTTCCACATCTCCAATCTTTGAAACTTTACCTGAATCGACGACACGATATTCTATCGTCATATGATGTACTAATTGTATTTACCTTGGGATATAGACTTGTCTGCCTTGAGGTTTGGAAGTTCCTATGACCAGAATTGATTACGAACGGATCAGCAGGAGCCGGGAAATAATGACACTGTGATGGGTGTCCTGCATCTCGCTCAGCAGTACCTACAGGATATCACAAGACCTGGTTTGTATCCAGTCCCTTCCCGCCAGACATCTAACATTCCTGTTTGATCAAATGACACAGCACTTGTGAGCCTTATATTAGTGACAGTGAAAAAGCAAAGTGAAGCATGACTGTGTCCATTATGGGCAGTGCTTCGCTGGCATTCGCGAACATGTCCCCTGTTCGCATGACGTTGAAGTTATTTCGAGTATTTTAGATACCCAGTTAAATGTAAATCTGTGAGCGCAGCGCGATACGGCGACGAGTTCTACGGAGGTATCATATAAATATACGGGTTTTGTGCATGATGTCGAGAATCTGACATCATGTACCGAGGTTGTGTGGTCGGCGAAAGACCTATTGCTGTCCCCACATTATTATATTGTTTAAAAGTATGAGAATGAGGTGGTAATCCCAAATTTCTCATATCTAATCTTTGGCATAGAACAATTTACACGTTGTAGACGAGAAAAATGCCGAAAGTATTGTGTTTTTGTTCCCGTAACGTATGTTGCAAGCGTACAGAATGGGAATCCACCAAACATCCGGTCTAAAACTTGATTTTGTTAATTAGTCTATATAAATACTAGTGTTGATTCTGCTCTTGAAATCAACTTTAATTCACTATACCTTTTCGTGACATATTAATAGCTATAAGAGCAATGTAACTGAATGTTTGAACGGAATATAATGTCAAACGAATTACATCAGATGCTCAACAACGTCCAAGAGAGTTAGATGTTACTGTATTTGTCTTTGTTACATTATATTAATTTTTCGCATATTGCGGGGATAATTAAATACGTTTTTGAACATATTATGCAATCTTGTCTCATATTTTTACTTTAACCTTACCTCCCCGCTTTCGTAGTAATTGCCATTTATTATTTCAAGAGGTAAATCGACTCTAGTCACCGCACATTCTATTAATATCATCCCTATCCAACAGACGCAAAAAACTAAGCATGATGCAAAATACAGCTAATTCAGTTTACTTAATAAAAAAAAGCCCATATATATACTTACATAGTAGCTTCATTGAATTTGATCGGTGGTAAGTACTGTCGCGGAATTAAAACGGCAGGTATACATTCGAACTTAGTGTCATCCAAATGATCCTTTTATAATCAAAGTCCGATAACGTACTGAGAATCGCTTCAACTACAATCAATTTAAACATCGATCGTTCTCAAGTTGTGAAGAACTCATCTCAGCTCTCGGTAATACCTATTAGCGACGACTTCTATATGTGGAATATTTGTGGCCACGTGCGATCAAATTGCCGACGTGGTGTCTGATAAATTTATTTGTTCAAAGATTACTTGTTAGATCTAGGTCACACTTTGTGATTCGGGCCGGAAGAAACAGATACTGTTATGTGTAGCATGGAGTTTATCTACTATTTTGGTTATTTTAATTAGGCATAAAATCATCATTATATTCTTGTAAATTTAGATGAAACTTGTTCACCGGGTATTAGGCCAGTTTCCAATAGCCACGTGCTCTTTCAGTTAACTGACAGTCATTGGCATCGAGGTAACATAGCGGTCAATGGGGAAAATATTTTAGTAATAGAACCAAATAGGAAGGTAGCTTCAAGAGATACATATATAGAATTTTCTGTGAAATTTGTTTTTTTGGTTTGCGGTTCAATCTCGTATTCATGTGGTGAAACCATTTGATGATTTACAGTTGCTCTGCTATTATTTCCCCATTACTGATCTGGACCTCTCAGCAAGGCGTTGCAGTTTTCCGGATTTTGATCTTTTATAACACGTTCAGCCATTGCTTGAATTGTACAAAGTGACCCACATACTAGCTGTTTAATTACTGAACATTCCCATCGACAATCTTGGCTTATATTACTCTTGAAGGTGGAGGACATCAAGTTTCACTCTGGCGATCCACTGCAGATGCTTGTATTAGGATGCTTGGACTGGCATGCCTATCTGTTTTATTTTAGAATCTTCATTCACTGCTTAATGTAGTTGATAGAATGGAATGAAATAATTGTGATCTTACTAAAATAGTTAGCACCCGAAATAACCGGTTCGACATTACGGATTAAACCGAAGGAGGAAATTCTTATACCAAATAGTAGGATACGAAATTCCTTTTTCTTATGAGATTTTATATATAACTCATTTGTTATATTATGGTACTTATACTTATATAGACCGAAGTACAATAAAATTTATTTATATAGTCATGGCCTAGTAACATTTCGCGATTTCAATACAGTGCTGTGTTGTTCATACTAAGCGAACTTTCAACTGATAACTCATGTACTGTTACCTGTCTATTGCTTGACCAGGTGTCGACATAGTAAACACTGACAGGACAACACCGGCGACTCATTTGATGTAGATGGCAGTGTTGACATGTACAAGGTATTTCCTTGATTGTATGCTCGCACCTGTCGGTTTGATACCGTTACTGATTGCCAACGAATACATTGACTACTATTAGTTGCCGAAGGTTCAATGTTGTGCATTAGCTCTCGTAATTTTAATTTAGTTGTTCTGTGGCAATTGTGTATTGTCTTATATATTTGTATTACATGTATAAAAGGTATAATTCAAATCATCTTTCTCCGTATCAAACTTTACGATAAACTTGCCATTGGTGTATTCTCTATTCTATGTTTGGCACCATGTTTAATTTCAATTTCACTTAGAAAGCTCTCAGAAAAATAGTTCTGTGTGATTACACTCACAGAAAAATCTGATGCGCTTGTTCGAGATAAAATTTATAATGGACACGGATGTACAAAATATGGGTTAGAAGCTACGAACGGTGATCAGTTTCGTTAGATGATGCCCATATAGTATTTAAAAACCTATTGAGAGTAGGTCAATACGCGAGACTTCCGAACAATCACGAAAGACAGGTCGAGGAGTCCGTAGGTGATAAAGACATCCACTTGTGTTTGACAACCAATACGCCGTTGAGACCCTCTAAATACATGATTTCACAGAGAGCTTATATCCTGTGTATTAGTGTAAGTTTGGTTTGTCCTTTTAAATCGAGACTGACATGATATAGCTGAACAACAACAAGGTCGAGAGCTACAAGGGTTTCACAATCTCGTTTAAAAGTCTTATTTGGCAGAATTCTAATGGTCGTATATAAACGATCTGGTTTGCCTACACCTAGTATCACTGGGCATAATGATGTGCTGAAGGTGTTTGATGACCAATGACCACACCTAATGCTGACGGCGGGTACGGGAGTTGACTCCGTATCGTTTGTTAGATATAAGTTTCAGGAAAGATGGTAACCAGTCGAGCAGGACATTCCTTACTTAACTTCCTGGAGCTCATGAACCCATCCCTTCTGGTGATCTAGGGGCTCCCCAACGATGGCCAGTGGTTATAGGTTCCGTTAGAGCTCGAGCGGCTTAATTGATGATTATTTAGTATAGAAGCTGTGTGCTCTGACTCGCTTGTAATCGTCACTCTAATCTCGATTCGACCGTTTCTATATAATTAAACATTAAATTTAGTACACAGTAGGACAATCACAAAGAGCATGACCACAGTGAGTGCGAGTTTGGGAAGTGTTTGGCTGTATTTATAAGTAAGTTAAACACTGCAGTTGCATTGAGCGAGGCCGCGTGTAATCATCATTCGTGCTAAAGTTACTCTAAAGAATATCAACTGGACGTCCATAAACAACACTTTCAGGCTGGTGGAATTCTCATCAAAACACTAAACCGTTGACATGGTAAATTTTGTAAAGGACGGGCATTTGTTTTTACGTCATTAGTATTGCGTTAGCTGTATAGTATAGCCGTTTTGCAATGACACGACCAATGCTTTTGTCTCTCGGTAAGGTGCCACACTGAAGTTTAGTAATTACAGTGGTTTCAACAAATAAGTCTGCTGTCAAGTGCATCTGGCCAGTAACCAGAATCCATCTTATTCTTGGTGATGTCCCATCTATGAGTTTAGTAGCTCGTATGCGCCCCGATCTGCAGCTGAACGTCATACTGTTATCTTTGGTAAGTCACAATAAATCACTCTTGCAAACCAATACATCTGTAACTCAATGATTAAAGATGAAGTGTTTCTATTAGGGACCGATAATTCTTTTGCTGTTCAATAACAAAAATAGGTGCCCATCTGATAGCCACCCCTAAATAAACACAATGAAGAAAAATCCCGAGTTTTTGCTGTCGACTCTTACTCTTGTTTAAGTACCTCAAATTACTAGCTTGTCCGATCTTGTACCCCTGATCAGTTTTCTCTGATCAGTAATTATATATTGCGTCATTGATATCACCATACAAATGTATAACCAGGAATTATGTGCTCGTCAACGAGATTGTCATTGAGCCACTATCATGTGTTCGCCTATCAATTACCATTGTATATGCCCTGGGAGCCATGGACAACTCAATATTTTTGAATCCCTCTCCTGGATGAAGCTATACAGCCATGTTGAATCGAACTTTCGAGTTTACTAAAACCTTCGTTTTATTCCGTTGGTCCGACTTTGTTTTTGTTGAGTCTGCTAGCCATAATATACAATCACAATTATCAGTCATATATACATAGACATATATCGGTTCCTGTACATCTATAATTAAGAGGTCGAACTATCTTCTCTCTAGTGCACCTGATATGACCAATGTTGGCTATATTTCAATTCTATTAACACTCTAGACGAATATTTTACAATTGTTCTTGCGTGAAAGCAGAGATTTTTGTATTTACGCAAAGTGCTCACCTGTGAGGGCATGCTCGAGATTTTAAGTATTCACAAGTAAAATAGTCCATAAAAGGAATGGAGTCTTTTTGACAGATCTATTAAGGCAACATGCCTAACAGTCAAGATACAATATAGAAAGTAAATTTATTTTTGTAAGGAAAGATCTTGAACACATTACCTAATCAATGAGTGTGACCTCAGTGATACCTACCTCTAATGAAGTGTCCAAATTTTATATTATCCTTTAGTCGGGATCGTTCGTTTATTAAATTCTTCCATCTAATCAACATTTCTCGCCCTAAATGCGATGACGTGAAATGAGCCTATGAACTATCTAGCCTTGAAAGAGGCAACACAACACAACGTAAGCGCACATTCTCGGAGCACATTCTCTCACGACAACATACACAGTGAAATGACCAAATATCGTGGGATAATGACAAGAAATTAAACATCTTTTTGAGAAATTTATCGATGTGTAAAACTAC
>CAJDSM010025050.1:19215-43528 GCA_903981925.1 Ostrea lurida | reverse complement strand
GAAATACCTTAAAAACCGAGTACCTTAGGCTTTACCTCATTTTCACCCATCCATCGGATACATGGTAGATTCAATACATATGGGGTGTTCACAATTTTTATGAATAAGTGTTATTGTTAATATGACGCCAAAAGGTCCCTTGGAAACTCGATGTTGAACTTAACGGTCCAACATTGAGTTTTCAGTGGCCCGAACATTGGATTTGCTGAACTATTTATTGCATGCTGTATTTATAAGGGTATATCAATATTAGTTCTTCTATAAAAAAAATGGAAGACAATCTCATGAATCCTTTGCAAAATACAAATATTGAGTTGGGCAAACAGGAACCCCTGGACACACAAGAGGTGAGATCAGAGACGTGCACATCTCCTGGTGACTGATCACATCTGTCGTGGACCCTACATATTGATCAGATAAACGGATCAAGCAACATCAGTATGTAAAATAAAGCCCGGCCTAAATATTGGTATGAAACATGTCGGACAGCAATCTACTTGATAGTATGTACTTGTAAATTAGTTCATTTATAACGACCGTAAATTTGCTAAATACTGACTTTAAACGAAACTGTTGAAACCTTTAGCATCAATCTATTTTTACCTGCGTCGCCAACGGCGGAAGTAGGTCTAGGAATCGGGTCACTCCGTCCATCCGTCCCAATAAGCTTGTCATCGCAACGCCTCTGAAACTACCCAACCAAATTCAACGAAACTTGGTATACAGTAAGAACATCATACTAGTATGTAGTTGTGCATATTAGCAGGAAATATTGATCCTCTAACTTTTATGGAAGTTGTGCCCCTTCAAACTAAAAATAATTGCAAAAATCCTTATAAATGACATGACCCTTTGAACTAACAATATTTCAAAAATCATCATATATTAGCTTATCATTTCAGAGATTAATGTGGGTTTTAGGGGATTTAATACCATGCTGAACTGACAGAATTGTTTTATTACAAAATTTTATTTAAATGATATAGCTGCGAGCGACGCAGGTCATGACATCATTAGGTCTCACTTGTTCAGGATCCTACCTGGATTCAAAAATTGATCATACGTTGAACATGCCCACGCGTATCGAATCAGTTGATATACTTAAACACCATAGGCAGGTAATAAAGGAATATTGCTAAATGAATATAGGAATTTGACGATGTAGAAACTGAAGTAATCCCGTTTGTCATAAAGTTGTTTTGCCGTTAAGTCTATATTCAACAGAATATCCATAATATGAGGCAGATATGGAAGACTGTGTGGTGTCTTCATAACAATTCACTGGAAAACGATCTAATCGACGTATATCATTAATAGATACAATTCTATGTATCTTAATGTTCAAATGAAGGCCACAGCAACAATTTTAATCTATCTCACAGAAACTTTTGAATAAATTCTGCCGTATGAGAATACAAAATCAATAAAAGAATAAAAAAATAATAAAATTAATAGAATTCCAACAGACTAAGGGAGATTCTATCCCCAAAGATTACAAAAATATGGTCGATGAGGAACTCCAGCATCATTTTAAGATCATCTTCAGTAGATGTTTGCTTAGAATCATAGTGTTATTTATAAGTGATGCATTTTCGGGGATCACAAAATATAAATATTTCCGAGTTCATTATTAAGTAGCTGTCTATGATGTAAGAAAGCCTAGTTTTTGATTTATCGAGAGGCATCATGGTGTAAAGTGTGAAATAGTCAGTACTATTGGTTTTGGTGAAGTTTTGTTATTTCAAATTACCTAAATTTACTAAAGGTTTGAGAATCCGCATTGGATTTGCACCACTTTTGTATATTTTTTTTTAAAAAATAATACGCTTGCAGAAGTTAATATTTACGTAAGTAGTACAGACAGGAGCTTAGTAGGTCAGCTTCTGGATCCTGCAATGTATGCTTTGTGTACTTTTTATTACAAAGGTTGCTTATGACATGATTGTGCAACAAAGGGAAAGCAGTTATAAATATTTGTCCTTGCCTTTAGTTTTATAATAGAGAAACAATAGATCACCAGATGCCAATAGTTGATAAAAGATTGCTTGTGGGTAAACCGTGTCTCGACCCTGAACCTTAGAGACAGAAGTTTGTACTTTATATATTAAAAGTTCTAATGACTAGACAATGCAGCAAGGTCACTTCGTCAAGGTCAAGCTCAATGGTGAGAAATAACGAGCCATGATACACTTTTGATAAGTGTGAACTATGATCTGCATAGCAAATTTAGTTCAGAGTTTCAAAGAATCACCCAACATGAAAGACTTTATTTAGAATTTAATTGCTTGATATGCAGGTTGATTGGCCTCTTGTTTGATTTAAAGAAAATTAAAATTAATGTGGTTTGATTGATTAATTACTGTGAGAATATTTCACTCATATGGAGACGTCACCATTGCTGTTGAAGGGCTGCAAAATTTAGGCCCATACTCGGCACTCAAGGCCTTTGAGCAGGGAGTGTTCACCTGCTGTGACACTGGGCCTCGGTTTTTCCGGTCTTATCCGAATGACCGCCCTCACTTAGTCGCCTCTTACGACATGCAAGAGGATGCTGGGGATCTATTCTAACCCGGACCCCCACGGGAATCTTAACCTTATAAGATACAAATACAATGTACGTTGATTACAAATTATTTGGTAATATATCTTTAAATCACATAAATTATTATACCCCCCGCAAACAAGTTTGGGGGGGGGGGTATATAGGAATCACTCTGTCCGTCCGTCTGTCTGTGCAGATTCGTGTCTTTGTTCTTTGAGATACAGTAAGCATACCGTATTTGGCATATGGATGTATCACTATGAGACGATGTATCGCGTATATTGATGACCTCTGTATGACCTTGACCTTTGACCTCAAGATCAAAAATATCAGTTTTTTAACATGAATTCGTGTCCGGGCCATAACTTCTTTGTTCTTTGCCATAGGCGTCCTGTATTTGGCACATGGATGCATCACCCTGTGACGATGTGGCAGGTTCTCTGTTTGTCTGTCCGTCTGCGTGTGTTAATTATCCCCCCGCAAACAAGTTGGGGGGGGGGGGGGTATATAGGAATCACTCTGTCCGTCTGTCTGTGCAGCTTCGTGTCTTTGTTCTTTGAGATACAGTAAGCATACCGTATTTGGCATAGGGATGTATCACTATGAGACGTTGTGTCGCGTATATTGATGACCTCTGTATGGTCTTGACCTTTGACCTCAAGATAAAAAATATAAGTTTTTAAACATGAATTCGTGTCCGCGCAATAACTTTGTTCTTTGCCATAGGCGTCCTGTATTTGGCACATGGATGCATCATCATGCGACGATGTGTCATGTACTCTGTTTGTCTGTCCGTCTGCGTGTGTTAATCCGTGTCTAAACCCGTGAGGATCCGAGTAAGAATAGGTCCTCAGCATCCCCTTGCGTGTCGTAAGAGGCGACTGAATGGGGCGGTCATTCGGATGAGACCGGAAAAACCGAGGCCCCGTGTCGCAGCAGGTGTGGCACGATAAAGACCCCTCCCTGCTCAAAGGCCCTGAGTGCCGAGTATAGGCCTAAATTTTGTAGCCCTTCACCGGCATTGGTGACGTCTCCATATGAGTGAAATATTCTCGGTGGGACGTAAAACAATAAATAATCATAATCAATTCGTGTCTAGGCCATAACTTCTTTGTTCTTTGACGTATGCATACCAAAATCTAGCATATGGGTGTATCAATATGAGGAGAATGTATTGCATACATTCATGATCTGCATGTGACTTTGACCATATGACCTTGACTTTCACCTCAAGGACAAGGTATAGTTTTCTAACATGGATTATATTTGGCATATTAGTGTATCACCATGAAAAGGAGTATCACTTACATTCATGACCTCTGTATAAACCTTGATCTCAAGGTCAAACATATATTGCTTTTTTAAAATGGATTTGTGGCTGGGCTATGTCTTCTTTGTTCAAGCTTCAGTGACTCAATTGAGCGTAAAGATATGTGGGTGGCGGGGGTATCCTTTGTCAGTTCCACTCAGTATTTCTAGTTCATGTCTAGGCCATAACTTCTTTGTTCTTTGACGTATGCATGCCACATCTAGCATATGGGTGTATCAATATGAGAGGATGTATTGCATACATTCATGACCTAAATGTGACCTTGACCTTTGATCATATGACCTTGTCTTTTAACCTAAAGGTAAACGGTTTAAGTTTTCTAACAGGTATTTTACTTGGCATATTAGTGTATTACCATGAAAGGATGTATCACTTACATTCATGATCTCTGTATAACTTTGACCTTCATCTCAGGTTTACATTTATAGGTTTTTTAACATGGATTTGTGGCCGGGCTATATCTTTGTTCAAGCTTCAGTGACTCAAGTGAGCGTAAAGATATGTGGGTGGCGGGGGTATCCATTGTGAATTTCTATTTTTAATTGCTATGGCCCTTCCTGCAGTAAATACAGCTGTCGTACCCCACTAATTGGTTTTTCAAAAATTAAGATATAGTGTTGTCATTGATAAATTCATCCACCACGAAATATGGTGCGTAACAAACCCCTTTAAATGAGGTCAGTCAGGGCGTTTTAGATTAACAATAATTTTGTCAGTAAACAGTGTAATATTTTTCACGTAATTGTACTTCAGTGCAGAGGAGAGGGCGTTCTAAAAGAACTTGTGCCCAATCCCTTAGTTGTATACATCTTAACAATGAAATATGTTCAACACAATACAGTGCATTCTTGGTATATAACCAGAAACATTAACTCCCTATGCCTACCACCTTAATTGAATCACACCTAACTACAAATTAATTCTAGCTACCATCTGTTTGTTTAAATGGTGTCAACATTTCACGGTTTCTTGATAAGGTGTGACTATGCATGATGTATAACCAGTATAAGACACGTACTACAATATTCATCGATAGTTTACTATACCGGTATTTGCCATTTTTGGATTTTCTGCGAAAATTGTTAACCCTCTGATCATGGACCAATTTACACCATATTGGTTATCTCGATCTTCAGATTATACAATCAAATGGAATGGATCCTTGATTTAATTATTGGTATTCCCGGTAGGTATGGTGTAAAACGACTAGGTAGCTTAGCTGGTAGACTACTGTATCTCTATCTGATTGTGAACCACTTTGTCATAGTTTGATGAGATCTGACATCCTTGCAACAGCTTCAATCAAATATCGGGTGAGAGACACAGATCTTGCACACTACGGATTCCATCCATTATCGAGTTTTTTGGTTTATCTCTCTCTCTCTCTCTTTTTACTTTTGTCAGCTTCATTGTAAGGGAACAACGATCCGGATGCAAACCTGACATATCAAAGAAAGGCCTGGCTAAAGAGTTCTTCATTAGATACATCTCCAGAACGAGCCTGAAGATTGGGCTTTTCCAAATTGACCTTCATAAGATAAAACCAAGAGATGGTACTGTTTCTTTATTTAAATCTATTTCGGTTTTTTTTTTTTTTTCGAAATTCGGTTAATGTGAAGGGATGCACTATAGGTAAGCTTTTTTTTTTTTTTTTTTTTTTTTTTGAAAAAAAAATAAAGTGACAGTACATTACATGTATATCACATACATTTTATTTTCAATTGAACTTAATACAATATACATATAGATACAATTAGTTCTTTTATGACGATATTTTCTATATCAACGATGATTTTCTTATAAGGATTAGATTAACAATTTGTCCATCACAAAATCCAGAGCTATCCAGAACTAACAAAGCAAAGAAAGAACTACATTACAAACGATGTAGCAAAAGTTAAGCTACTGTTCTTCCTGAACTTACAGCCTAAATGACACTGGCCATGGGCTAAAGTTTTATTGGCGGGAACCAAAGCTAACAATTGGTCAAGACTGATCCGTTGGATTTAGTTGTATAATTTTTATATCCATTGCTGATTAGTACTGTGTCTATTCGTATCTGCGAGGGGTCCGATCCGCTTAGCTCGCGTCCCTCTGCTGGTATCTTCATTATTTTCTGTATGCATACGCTTTGATTCGTCGCGTAAATATATTCATATAAGTAGAGATCAATGCTAAATAACCACAATGATGGCGTTTGGTTTTTTTTTGTTTTTTTTTTTGTTTTTTTTTTTATCATCTATGTAAGTTTATGCGTGTTTATACAAATTGTACTTCTTTGTAAGTTTATACGTGTATGTATATTGTTAGTTAATTCTGTAATTGCATAAATATATTGTGTAGTTATTTGTAAGTTTTTACGTCTTTATATATTGCTATTTAATTTTGTAATTGCATACATACATTGTGTATTTATTTGTAAGTGCTTGCGTCTTTCTATACTGTTATTTAATTGTGTAAATGCATACAAATTGTAGTTATGTCTAGTTTATTCATTCTCCTCTCGTTAATAAACGAGGAGGAATATTTGTCCTTCTCACTATCATGCGTGTCTATTCTTTTAACTCATAACCTACAAACAATTTCTAATAATTAAGAGGCAACTATACTTGTAGACTATGCTTAGGAAGACATTAATTACTAAGTACAGAACCATTTTGTTAGATTAGTTTGATTAATAGGAACCCGACCTCGTTATCACTACGACATCTTATAATTGGGGACCACTAAATACCTTTTCGTGCAAGGGACCATTAGATTGACAGCTGAGGATTGGACTCGTGAAGACAGACAATATAAAAAACACCTACATATCCTCCTTTGCTTCTTTTATTAATTTAATTTACAATATCATTTAATAATCCCTGTCCTTGGGTATGATCGGCGACACTCAAGCTAATTGCATCCTTGCTGGGGATATGCTTCCTACGAAATTGCTTGAATATGAGGAAAAGAATCTTTTTTCCCTTAGTACCTTAAACTTAATTAAAATATTATCTCAAACATAAAAGCGCAATTTCCGAATGCTGCACCCATTATCTTCCTTTTAACTGATACCCATTGTATAATTGGAGTCACCAAATGATGTATACGAATCTAGCTGTAAGTTTATCCCCTGGATTTTACTTCCATTAGAGTGCAGTTTGAATCTTCGATTTATGGACATCGTGACTTAGCTGTTTTACTTAAAAGAAACTTTAAATTTCTTATTTTACAACTAATAAAACATCATTAAGTAATTCATAATATGCTTTTGTTAACAACTAACCATGGAACCCTGGGGGGAAATGTGGATTCCCCGCGTGGCCTTGAAGAAGCTACATCTTAAAAGGATACATTTGCAATATTCAATGTAAAAGATGGTGCGATAACGTCAAATACATTTAAACCCCATTGCTAAATTTATCGAAATTATTCTTTTCAAGCAACCTAGGGATGTACGTAAATTGCATTTATTATATTTGGTTATTCGTTGTTTTTTGTCTGGTTCTTTTTTTTTTTTCAAAGAAACAAGATTTCCTTCACATGGAGCATTCTGCAGGGAGAAGATCGAGGAATGTTTTCTATCGTATACCGGTACATATTTGGTTGTTTTGACTGTCCATTACACACTAAACGAAGGGTGCAATAATAATGAAACGGGCATCTTTACAGAAGTGATTTTTTTAACGATCGCTTTAAGGACGCTTTCTTCAAAAGACATTGCACTCAAACCTTAAAATATATATGATAGAGTGATTTTTTATTAAAGTTAAAACAAAACAAAAATATCATACGGTTATCAGCACTGACTTTTGAATTGAACACATCTCAAAAAATGATTTAGATCTGTTCAGGTTTACTATACAACATAACCAAAAATTGTCTGAGTATAAGATTATTTTTATATTCATCAATAGATTTCAATCACATCTCAGTAAAACGTTTACCAACAAATATTCTTTGAAATTGGAGCAAAACAACATTACTCTGTCCATTGTAAAGTATGTTTTTAAACATTTGCCTTGTGTAGTATTATGGGGAAAATGGGTTTCTTTGGCAATTTTTCATAAAATACAAAATATTCATAAAATGTACCTATTCTTATTTTTTATGATAAAAATTGCAATACACTTTGCAAAATTAGTTGCTTGTTCATTGATTGATTGTTTGTTTATCTGCCATTTTACGGAGGTTAACTTGTAGTTTCCCTGACGGCCCCAGTGAACCTACTCTTTTTCAAACATCAGGAATCTTATTCGTGCCAAGGGGTTGTAATCCTTGACACGGGGCATCCTTTAACTTCCCATTCGACGGACATAAAACTTTAAATATGAACTGGTCAAGGAAAATGTCATTTCATGTATATAAGCGGTTGTATTGTAAAAAAAAAAGTAATCAAATTGTTTTGTAAACATCGATTTTCTATAAAAAAAAAAAAAAAAAAGAAGTTTTTTTTATATGATTGTCAATTATTGCATTGATTGCACATGATTAAAGAGCCTATTTCGTATGGGCGAAAAATCACTGTATTCTAAAAGTTAACGGACAGTCACAGGATATACACGTACACTCAGGCTGAAATTCTGACAAAAAGTTACCACCACAACCACATTTCTGCACAGATAAAAAAGGAAGTTGAATTAGGGGCCGTTGTCCTTAAAAGTTTTCGGCTCTCGGCGTAAGATAAAAAAAATATTGGGACGTGGTTGTGCACATCAATTCTGTGGAATGTGCACATCGCCTTCACAGGAATATAATAGTCAAAACATTCAATTACATTATCTGTCTCTTTGGCTTGACTTTCTCCCGGAACATAAAGTGCAATTTTTATATGATTTACGTGTTTTACATAAAAAACGAACATTGTTATGGTTTGTAATTTTCTTAAATTGGATTTTAATTGAGATTAACAATACGCGAGTGTGGCATGGTGGCGCATGCTCTTTTGAGGGTCACTGGGCTGCATCACTTCATCAAGTAATAAAGCGTCTCCTGGAGCGAGTCCGTGTTTTATATTCTTTAGACCACTTCCTTAAAAATATCATGCATTCTTCAATGATTTATTGACAAAAAACCAAATTCGTTCCATGCATAATGTTGCTCTTTGGGCGATCAGTGCATGCTTTCTGCTGGAATCTGGACATTCACCGTGATTATTGAATTATTTTTACTTTGGTTCATGCATGTTATCCTTTATTCAGTTGAAAATCTCAAAGTTGCCATCACATATATTCTAAAACAGCATTATCATAGTGGTTTTTTTTTTTTTCTTTTTTTTTTCTTTTTTTGTTGTTGTTGTTGTTGTTTTGTTTTTTTTGTATTTGGTGGGGGTTTGTTTTGTTTTTTGTTTTTGGGACCCTGTCTTTCCTTTCCACGTGTAAATACGTGTCCCCCTTTACCCCTCGATAATAAAAGAAGTGTAATATATCTATTAGCTCATCTGTACACAAACACAAACAGATCTGATTATGGGTAGCAATGAGAACCTTAGATCTAATATGCAGTGATCAAATCCCTTTATACAACGATTTACCGAAATGGATTTTTCCGAAAACCAGCATAAAAGTTATTTCGAAAATATTCATTGAATATGAAAAAATGATTTATATAAAATATAAACTTGTTCAGTATCAAATTTGAAAAAGGTGAAGATGATGATCAGTGATCCTTCCCATAAATCCTATAAAGAATACAAAAATTAGGAATAGGGCAAACGCAGACACTCTGGACATTCCAGAGGTGGGATCAGAGGAGTAAGCATCCCCTGCCGACCAGTCACATCCGTGAGCGCTAAATTTCAATCAGGTAAGCGGAGTTCTCCGTAGTCAAAATCAGTATAAATAACGACCAAACAATTGGTATGATTGACAGGTTGTATTGGTAAAGTTGATCGTTATAACGACCATATGCATAAGGCTGACTTTAAACAAGACTGTTGAACCCTCTAGCATCAACTTATTTGTTAATAGTCTGTCTTTATTTAAAATCTGATCATATGTAGAACAAGATCTTGCGTATCGGATCATATGAGAGACATGAATAAATATCATAAGCAGGTGATAATGGAATATTCTTACTTATGATATGGGAAGTTAACAATGGACAAGCTTCATTGTGTTTGCCACAAAGTTGAGTTTCTCTCATGTTCCAAGTTTGATTAAGAAATTTGCAAAAATATGATGTCTTATGAAAACGAAGATACCCTAAAACAGCTTCGTAATCAGGCGATTTTTCAATTCGTATGGGTCTGTGGTAGATCTAGAGAAATTATGTTAAGAAAAATCTTGGGGCGCAATGTAAAGTTCGGTAGATAACATATCCAAATCATAGGCAGAAAATTACAGGTTGTTTTGTAATGAGTGGATATATCCCATTTTTCTTAAAAAGCAACAGTTCTACAGCCACAGAGTGCAGTCGACGTCAACACTACTAGTAGTCCTCATTTAACTTCATCTCATGTTACAGGGGCGAGCCTTTCTTCTCAAGTTTCTAGTCAACCTAAAACATCTAGTTCAATTGTACTTTATCCATGATATATGAAGATGTTTTCTAATTCTATTCACCTCGTCATCACATGTTAAAGAACCATAGCGCATATCCAAATAATGTGTGATGTAATTTGTTTACAGTATTTTTTTTCATACAGATGCCTACATCGAATAAACTGTTTGGAGCATTTGAAATATTGTATCGCTTTCATTACAGCGTGTTTCTGCGGTTGTTATCGGGAAAATCTGTTAAAAACGTCGATTATAGGCAAATATTCTATATATCTATGAATTCAATAGTTCGTCTCTTTAAAAAGAAAAAAAAAAAGAACCATTGGAGACATTCAATAGACCGATGCAAGCTTTACTTATCATCTTCTGTACAAAATAATCCAGGCAGAAATGTGACATATCTGAAATCCCTTTTCACAGAAATTTGACCCCAATAATATTCTACGTATTTTTCAAGGTTAAATAATAAAGAGTGGCGAACCTAGTTTAACCCCGAATTTCTCCATATTAATGTAAATTGTATGTATAGGGTAAAGCGGGTCACTATGTGTGACACCCCATCCTGTGTTTCTAATCTTGAAGAACTTATAATTAAGTTGTTACAACACACCAAACAAAAACCTCAAAAGAAAGTTTTATAGGTGAAAATAAAAGTGGGTACCTCGCTCTGCACTTTAAGGACCATGTGGTCAACAGATCTAGGTCGCGTGTGTAATAATGTCGTAGTTCACTCAATGTAAATCATGAAACGATAACTTGTTTTCATGCTTTGACTTTTCGTGCGTAAAATTGAAAAATATTTTAAAACAAGACTTTAAATTTTATCGCGATGTCAAAGATTAATTTTTAAAATTACATGCATGTATCTACGCTTATTATCGCAAGAATGTAATGTTTCTGACGTTGTTTAAAATTATATCCATTGTCGTAAATATTAAAGTAGTTAAACGTTTTCTCCTTTTTTTGCAGAAACATATTATCGGATGTAACGAACTCGTGATCTGAGGACAGTGCGCTCGGTTACAGAGTGTATTTGGGCACGTAGTCATGGAATTTCGAACTGCTGAGAAAACGTTTAATTTCAATGCTGTTGAAACCAAATATGACATTCTTTTGTAACTTTGCTCCATTTAAGAACCGGCAGCATCCGATACCAAAACATTACAAGGTATTCACGATTCACCCCACCTCAAAACAAATTCTGTATCATTTAAAAATTAAAAACAGCGATGACATAGCCAGATTTAGATCGGTGGATACTGGGCCACACATCAAATATTTCTTCGCTGCATTCCAAGCTTTGGTACTGATAAATCATTCGGAGTTCCCGGGCGTTACCTCTGTCACTCGGGTGTAGCTAAAACGCGGAACGGAAAACAGAATGGAATTTAGCCGTAACATTAAGGCATACAATATTTTTAGCATTTTGGGTACTTCCGTCAACAATCAATGAAAATGGCTTTGAAATGAGTTGATTGATCAAATATCGGTTGTTAGAAAACTCCCTCAAGGTTCCTGAGCTTGAGAGGCAACCATGAAACAGTATGTCCAAAAGATCTGATGATACATGTAGCATCGCATTTTTGTATTTCAATACATTGTAATGATAACATAATATTGTAATACATCACGATATTTTATTTGTTTTGTGTTTTTGTTTGTTGGGTTTTTCCCCCTCGGTTTATTTGTGGGGGTGTTACTCCAGCATGCTTAGAGGTTCACGGCGGGATACTTCTGACTTGGCGCCGTTTAAATTCTACATCTAGATCTACTGTAAAAATTCTCAAAGCTGAAAAGGCCAAATTTGATATCATTAGGGTTTTCTCAAGAACAATCAAACCTTTATCATCAAATAAAGTTTATTCCTTTAAAACAAGGTATTTTGCCAAACTAAGGATTAATCCATAATTTTAAAATCGAATTGGACAACATATTATTGAGGTGAATGTCGTTTACTAAAATTTCGGAACGGCATTGAGATGTTGTGACAAAACGAAATTGATACTGTCAGCACTATATATACGTATGCATGTCCGCATAATACGTAATTTCATGGGTGTGAGGAATGTATAAATTGTAAATGAAACAGAAACTATAGGTTAGTATGTAAATAAAAGTCCTTTAAAACGAACCCACGATGCAATATTTTCGTTCTGTAAAATAATTATGACGTGAAACAAAAGCAAATTCTCCGTGATGTGTTATACTGATGCATATGTATTATTTCCCATTGACTGCATTACGTCCTGAAAATAGGCAAGTGCCTGAAAATCACTTGTTGACTATTGAAATATTTGATGTATTTTCACAAGTTCGAATTTCCTTAATCACTATTTCCTTGAGCCACTCAATCATGATTACCAGTTTTGCAGTGCAAGGTAGCTTAAATACCTTAATATTGGTAGTCTCTATGGAGACACGGTGGTCTAGTGGGTAGAGCGTTCGTTTCGTGAATTCGAGCTCCAATCGTACCATGTCCGGGTCAAACGACCAAACCAAAGACGTGAAAAGAGGTACATATATGTGACTGCCCTTGGCCAAACATTCGGCATTAAGAAGGGAGAGTTGCGGGTCTTTTCGATGAGTCCTTAACAATGGAGTTTCCGCGTCACGACAGGCGTCTTCACCGCCACGGCCCTGAGGGCCAAGCTATAGCTAGTGACGTCCCGGTATGAGTAAAAAAGATTCAATGGGACGTTAAAGATAAACGAATTTTAAGATCAGTATCGTATAATTCGTTACAGAAATGAGGGGAAATATGAAGTACTAGATTTGACGACGGGTAATCCCGTTTACTTTGTTCGATTAAGGGCTCACGGCGGGTGTGACCGGTCGGCAGATGATGTTTACTCCTCCATGGCACCTGATCCTGCCTTCGCTTTTGTCGGAGGTCCGTGTTGCCCTACACTCGACTTTGTATATATGTTATTTGGGACTATGATTACGTTTAACACATTGTTTACTTCGCGAATTTATATGCATATTGCAGGTAAAAAATTCCACAGGTTATCAACCGCAGAATGGGTAGAAAAATGTCAGTAAGGTAGATCATTGAGAAAAACCTCAAGTTTCTTTTAATCTAGCTATGCCATTGACATTTTGTATTGCATTATCAGCCATTGTCCATGATCGCATTGTCCATGCCCGACACCTACTATAAATCGTTGACTAAAGAATCCTCCTTAATAGCTATATGTAGCATTGCTAAAGGCATAACTTCCATTTTAATCCGCCCTGGATTGGTTAAGGAANCACAGCTTAGTGCCCGACAGCTACTATACATCGTTGACTATAAAGGATCCTTCTTAATAGCTATATGTAGCATTACTAAAGGCATAACTTTCATTTTAATCCGCCCTGGATTGGTTAAGGAAGAAAATTAAAAGAACATTATCATACAAAACTGTTTTGATACACTTTCTGAGGCAATCCTTGGATAGTGAAGTTGATTTACATGTACCTCAAACATTGATTTCAAATAAAACCAGGCGTGTAAATACTTCAAAATATGGCTTTAAAAACATTTTCCTTGAAGCAATATGAATATTTTTTTTTCTATAAAGAGTATCTTAAAAATTAATGTTTATATAAATTTGCTTCCGGGACAAAAATAATGCATATATAATTCTATAGATGAATGTATTTCGGTCCATGCAAATTTATAGCAATCAATCATTTGTTTGGGTAATGATTATTTTTATACCTATCTCAAAATAGGTTCGTTGGTTGGTTTTACGTACCTCTTGAGAATATTTCACTTATATGGCGACGTCATCATTGCGGGTAAAAGGCTGCAAATTTAGGTCTGTGCTCAGCGCTTCTGACCTTTCAGGGATCTTTATCATGTCAAACCTGCTGTGACATGGTACCTCGGTTTTTATGGTTACAACAAGCAATGGGTTAGTACCGACCTATTCTAATCCAGGTCCCAACGGGGTTCTTAAAATAGGAGGGCTATAAACGTATTTGGAATTTTTTAGCAACAGTATAGAGAACGCTTGGCAACTTATATAAAATGTTATAATATTCACCAGTTAGGTCTTTAATAACCAAGTTGAATATATGATATGCACAATACTTGTTGTAAATGTAAATTTTGTTAGACAACGAAACTGATCAATTGAAAGTCATACATACAATAGAAAACGATAGATTGATCGTTTCTAAATCGAACACGTCGGAATTTCTTTAATATAAAATTACAGCTCTTAGTGATAAAATGATACAGATAAAATGATAAAAAAAAATTCTCAATACTTTCTGTGCAATCTACAGAAAAAGTAGTCTGTGGAACAACATTCATTATATAGCTAATCATTTTCTAGAAATCGAATGTTGCCAAGTTCTTGAAAATCTTAGCGTGCCATACTAGGTCATGGCAATGAGTGGGATCTCTCCCAGTATCTAGAGGGAAACTTCGATCTTTTATCTATGAAGTACTGATTCAATCGCATAACAATTTGCTTCTGATTTCCGTTAAGAGCAGAAAATGTTAACGTTTTACTAGGATTGACAAATGTATTTGAAATGCACATCCAATAGCCTACATTATTTACATTAAACACTACATGGTAATGAGCGGTAGGCCTATATCACAGGTTCATTGAACTTGCAAGAATTCGAGAGCTAACTGCAAGCATGTAAAGGCAAAGATAACGAACAGAGATCATTCGTAAGTCCCAGAAATATAATACAAAAAAAGAGTTGGCCAACACGACCCTGGACACACCAGAAGATGAGATCAGGTGCCCTAGGAGGAGTAAGCATCCCCTGTCTGACGGTCACATCCGCCGTGGAGCCCATTGTCTTGCTCAGGTAACGGAGTAATCCGCAGTCAAATCAGTATGTGGAAAAACGGCCTTCTAACAGTGCTTCTATGAAACACATCAGACAGCATGTTGACTCAAATGGTAGGTCATACTGGTAAAGTAAAAATGTTGTAACGACCATAAGAATTACGAAAATGCTGCCTTTAAACGTGACCTTTGAAACCCTGCAACAACAACTTTATTTGTAATTAGCCTGCCTTGATTCAAAAACTGATACATTCGCAGAACAAAGCTCTTGCGTATCGATAAAGAATATACACACCATATGCAGGTGATGATTGAATATTGCTACAATAAATATGGAAAGTTGACGATGGAGAAGCTGAAACGTCCCGTTTGTCATAAAGTTGAAGTAGTTTTGCCTTAATGTCAATGTTCAATAAAATACCAATACGAACGCAGACATGGAAGACTCTGTGGTGTCCTTTATTTCTAGTTGTTGATAGAATTGAATCGGACATATGAATGAAATCATTATTATTAAGCATCAAATTTTCGTAATTGCGACATACGTGGTTACTCCTAAATATGAAAAGACAACTCGCGTTTTGGACATACAAGGACAGAGCACAGCTGGCACGCCCTTACCAAGTATGCCATAATGTTGCTGACTTTTATACAAAGAAGTAAGTGTTACAGTGCAACCTTTAGAACATATTAGCTGTACGTTTTGGCGGTAGATGGAAATGCCCTTTTCTGGCGTTTAAACGCGAATCACGATTCTATAGATTGATCACCCTACTTACCCCTAAAACTAGGCAGTACAAGTCATTCCTTACCTAACGACGCCTTCAAAACCTTTAAGATGGTCGATTATCCTTGAAATAATAACCAATATTCATTGCAAAGCCAAAATCGTAAGGTTAAGCTGTAGAAGAAGTCCTAGTGCATAGAGTCATGAGAATTCGGCCCTTTTTTTGTCCTTATTCGCGTAGCGACATAGGAACATCGCACTATGCACATCTAATTGATATGCCTAATCATTTAATAAAATATATATCTTGAAATGTACGAAGAGTTCTAAAGACAAGAATGTATGGCATTCGAACGGATGGAAGATATTGATATACATGATGTTACCCTACAAAAATTAGTCAACTTATAAATCAATGGTAAAGAATAAATACCAGATGGCCAACTATACCGAAGCTTCTCTTCTCTATCTGTGTTATTTCAACCGTTGTTGTACCCAAGACTTCGAATTAATAGTGTTCAATTTAATGTAAACACGTGGTCCAAAGGTTACTGATCAATGGCAGTGTAATAAAAATCTCTTACGTAGTAAATTTCTCGCATTGAAATAGATAATCGCATATCCAGTTTTTCCCCATATTTATTGTCATCCAACTCCTACAAAAACTAGAGAAGATGATATCGGCATTTAGCAATCAATTAATCATCTCGTAACATGCCTCGCCCGTATCTTGGGACCTGATACTGTTGGGTATAACACAGATATGCAAGGCAGTCGTGATATGCAGAACTCGGTCCTGTTCTTTGTGCGACACCTTAATAGTGGGCGGTTCCTGCAAAGAGAATAGAAGCTGCAAGGTCGTGCCTACTTCAGAAATTGATCTTACATCTCCTGCGTATTGTAACCATGCATTCAGCAAGCTCCTGCTAAGCCATTTACTTCTTCCAGATTGACATAACAACAGACCTCGGTCCCTCCTTCTCGTGTTGTTGTGACACAGGTGTACAGATGGTTCTACCCAGTCTTAATATTTCATTCAGAGTTTGTTAAGTAGGTGAGACTTAGGAACTTTTTTTAATGAAATAAGAACTTATCAAGACAGAACACCTGCACCCGTGACGTCACGATTTAGTTATTTCAAATATATAGTACTTTGATTTAAATATTATAATTCATACAAAAGGTAAAGATATAGAAGATGACGTTTGTTGAATGTGAAGTGGCCCTGAAATTATCTGTACAGAAATGACAGAAGGTCGATGGAATGCAGTTTGGGCTGTATAAGCATGAAATCGTGATGAATTTGACGAGAGAACTGATATATAACTTAAAACTGTATTCCGTATCAGAAGTAATTTTCTGGTATAAATACGAAAACTTTTGATGAATCACTTTTTAATGATTTTCCCACAAAAAATGTGGGAGGATTTTTAATATAGATAATAACACACATATATAATTTACATTTTCATGATGCAATTATATCATCTGGATATTACAATATTAAATGGTGATGCATAGCTATTGGGAGTAACACTCCATCATGCAAGTTGCATTAAATTCAAAAGTATATTTGAGGTTAATGAGAGTTACGAGGAAGTCCCGTGTGTATGATTGAAAGTTTTATATTACAAATGGAAATCTGCTTGTTATGATTCACAAAAATATTTTGTCATTTTGATTCTCCGGAGCAGGAAATTTCACGTTCCTATTTACAATACCATATTTCAGGGTTTCAACCTCCCTTTGGTTGAATATTTTTAACACATATGGTCATTTTTGCCAATTTGTGGTCTTTAATCTCCCTTTTTGAGCGAAAAAGGTAGAATACTATCTTAATTCCAACATCTTTTTACAACTAGTTTTTTTTTTGGTTGTGTTGTTTGTTTTCTGTTATGTGGTGTAGAGAAGTTACAAGCGTGGGTCGTAGTCCCTTTTGAGGACTGTTTGAACCCAACATCTTTCTACAACTAATTTAGTTTTTATTTTGGTTGTATTCTTTATTTATTCATTTTATTATTTTTTTGGGGGGGGGGGGGTCTGTTTGATTTGTTTTATGAGGATATTTCAAAATGATATAAATTCTGATCATATAAAATTACAATATATTTCATTGACCGATCATTTTTCATTTGTGTAAAAATTGATACAGACGACATGTATTGAGGACTGACAGGCTTGACAGAATCAAACACCTTTCTATCAAGAAGAGAAATAATAGAAACTTTACTGTCAAAAATAGAATGATTAAACACCTTTCTATCAAATTTGGTTAACCATTATCACTTCATCGAAAAATGTCTTACATGCGTGGAATATCATGCGAAATCGTTGGAGATTCTCAATTTTGGGGATTTCCCCCACATAGAATGTACAAGGGGTTATGTAACACGTTTGGTTCTAAGACTGTATTCAGTATTCCGGCAGTCGTTCACGGCGGGACCAGCAACAGCCTGTACCGTTTGTTCTAACGCTTAACAAAGTTGTCTCTGTTTCCATGTTTGACGACAGTGACGCGGGAACTGTACAATGGCTGATGTGAAGAGGATAAAATGTGTGACAAGAACGTCTGCTATGCATGGCACTGCAGTTTAAAACCTTGGTGAACATTCACCAATTCTACTAAAAATTTTAAACTGTTTGTTCAGAACCACCCCCGACAATGAGCCACCATCCGGGTTTTGTACCGTTATCGATCTGGGCGGCGCAAATTCTTTTTTAAGTCAATGATCATTGTTAGTGTGATTTAAAGTTTCTCAAGTCTATGATATACGACTATTTGGTGCACTTCCTAACTAAGGAATATCCAAATATAAGAAATCATACCTGGTTTTCCTGCAATTATTTCAAAAGATAATTGTTCTCTCTCTCTGGAATGTTGTCATAATTCTCGATAAAAATACAGTGCATAAGAACTTTTTGCACAAAGTGTACAGTTGAATTAAAGGAAAATAGCTGAAAGAATTTTCAGATGTTTGAATAAATATTTTCTATCATTAGAAAATGTTCTTTTTATACAGTGTCGTTTCAATACCTCAAACAAAAAAAATTTCTTCAGAAATTTACTACATCTATCTAACCGTATCAAAGAGATAGGCAGGGCAGCGGGCCCTCTTGGTTCATGCTGTAAACGGGACGGGATGTAGTGGTTGCTGTTATATGTCTTTTTTGAAAACATTTTGTAAAAGACATATTGAACAAGTTGTTTAGTTTTATTAGATCTATCTAAACCGTATCAAAAAAGGCCGGACCCTTATGGCTCACCTGTAGCATATGATTTCAGTATACCCAGCAATTCAATAATTTTTTACTACGTAAATATTCTGTTTAAGTACATATTGAAAAAAGTTGTTTAATTTCGCGAGATTCTGTGCTGTGTTTGTAAGTAAAGAGGAGTTATAAAATAGTGGACATAAATGTATCCGTAGAGGTGAGCTCATAAGCCCGCTAGGGCCTAAGTATCTCGATACGGATTAGATAGATCTAGTAAAACTATACCACTTTTGTCTTAAACAAAACATCGTTTTTGGGAAGTAAAGATTTATGAATAAGCAATACACTAAAATCGTCTTGTACAGGTTGAAATGAGAGGCCCGCGGGCCTATATCTTCTGATAGCGGTTAGATAGATATAGCAAAAACTAACAACTTTGTGGTTGCATTATGTCAACAAAAATGTTTCTGAGTAAAGAATTATGAATAGTGACTTTAAATCGTCCGTACAGGTGAGCCGCCATGAAGCGCTTGGAACGGATTTTTCGCGAAAAAATTAATAGGGTTCTCATTCACGTTGATGGTAACAATATCCCAAATTCAATTGAATCAGATGTAAACTTTGTTGAAAGTTATTGTCCGGAAATCTCATTTCATCGTGACCTTTGGACGGATTTTTTCCCGGAAAATCGATAAGGGTTTTCTCACTTCACTTGATTATTTCATAATTCCCCGTTGTTTTCATGTTGAATCCGATGGTAACCTTTTGGAGTTATTGCCCGGAAAAACCTCAATGTTTTCAGATTTTTTTTCGGGAGTGTTTTGGCCACTGTGACCTTTGAACCTTAACGCAGGTTGTTTTCTTCCGAAAAATTCAATTAGGGATTCTCTCTCACTTGATATGTAACAAAATATCGCAAAGTCTCAATTGAAAACTTGCCGTGTCCTTCAACCTTACAATATAGGTTAGTATAGATGATGTGTTAATCAAATTAACAATCATAACTTTCACAAATTAGTGTCCATATTGGGATAATATCCGAAGAAACTCGATATATAAGAAGACACCAACAGAATCTGACGGATATCTGCTTCATATTTGGATATTTTACCTTAACATTGGGACTCTAATGGCAGACTTGACAACTGCATTATAATGATAAGGCGTGATGACTTTAACTTTTGCAATTCGCAAACTTCGTTTACTTTGCTCGTCACTTTCTTATGTAGTAATATACCATATCACCCTGCTTATGGTGTGTATATTCCCAGATTATTCGATAACGCAAGAGCATGCTATTGCGTATGCGGATCTTTTTTTAAAGCGAGGCCAAACTACTAACAAAAAAAAGTGTGATGCTGCAGGTTAATAAAACGAATCTCGTTTTAAAGTCATAATTTCCGCAAATTCTACTCTACGGTCGCTATAAATGACCCTTGTTTGCGATTACAAATTATCACTAAGTCATATGTTGACTGATTTTGTGTTCATATCCTTTGTTAGACCTGTTCATTTTCCTTCTAGATTTGGACCTACGGGTAATTCCCGTTTACTTTTATTTCGACTAGAGGGGCTTCACATACGGGTAGTGACCGGTCAGCAGAGGAAATGCTTACTGCCTTCCATGGCCCTGATCCCTTCGCTTTTGTCGGAGGTCCGTGTTGCCCTAAGAACTCGGGATTTTGTATATGTTTTTTGGGATTATGATTACGTTTTGAACACAATGTTAACTCTCGCCTTTTGTTTGTATGTAAACATTTTGGAAATCTAATTGGTTGTTGACGCCCTCGGCCGCCCGCCAAGTCATCAAAAAACATAGCCGAGGTGTCAACTATTTGCAATTCGGTAAAAAATGTGCAGAGAATAAAATTAAAAATATGACACATTTGTTGCGCCATTCCAATCACATGAACAATTCTAACCTATCATCTCTTTCTTACAAGATCGATGCACGTACGAAAACGGGTGTTGGTGCACTGGAAATTAAGCTAACGTCTTCTATAAGACAAAAATTTCTTTCGCAAAACAATTTACCGTTTAACCAGCACCCGATCAAGATTAAAGGCTCATGCAGGTGTGTAAAGGTCGGCAGGGGATGCTTATATCCTTTTAAAACACTTGATGAAAAGACGAAAAAACAACGAATAGTGACCCAATCACCATTGGTCCAAAGCAGAAAATACAAAAAAAGACGCTGGGGTGCAAAACACGGGTCCGCTGGATTTACACCCTGAGATGGGATTAAGGTTGCATAGGAAGAGCAAGTTTCTCTGTCGACCGGTCACACTCTCCGTGGAGTCCTTTGGTCTTGATCAAGGTAAACGGGAGTAATTGCCGGGGGTAAGTAATAATCAGTGGTATAAATACGGCATAAGAATTGGGCTATGAAACACGTCCAGACAGCATTTTACACTAATGGCAGGCCTACTGGCAACTAGAATTGTTTATAAGCGACCAAGAAATTTGGAAATGCTGCCTTTAAATGTGATTTGTTGAAACCCCTGCAAAAACCTGTTTGTAAGTAGCCATGTCTCGATTCAAAAAACTGATCTACGACCAGAGACAAAGCTGCTTGTGTAATCGAATAAAGCTTTATAGAGACAGACACCACACCATATGCAGGTGATGATGGAAATAATGCTATATAAATATGGGAAGTTGGACGATGGAGAAGCCTGAAATGCCCTCATTTATCGATAAAAGTTGAGTTGTTATTATTTGTTGTTAATGTTCTATGTTCACCGTAAAATATCAAAATGCGGAAGCTGATATGAAAGAGTCTCTGTGGTTGTCTTTTTATTCACCATTCTAATTAGCTGGTATATATCGAATTGAGACATTGAATGAAAAATTATTAATCATATAATTACGATACGTAGCATATATCGATTTGTCGAAGTAAAGGTTCACGCGCGCAAGATGAATTTCTTTCTTTTTCGTAAATAGGTTCTGCCCTCTTAAAAAGAATAAAAGAAAACAGTTCAAGCAGGCTAACAAGGGACACATTTCGGCCCTATGGAAATTCGAAAGGACTGTTGGACCAAGAACCTGATCACCAAAAAACTAGAAAAAGATATTGTCAATGAGGAGCTTGAGACTCGACGAGATGATTACACTGTTCGTTATCTTCGCAATTTTCTAAACTAGCCACCGGCTAGAACGGCACATACGGGGTGGCGGACATGCCGCCACATGGGGTGTGCGGATTTGAACGAGAGTAAAAAAGACAAACAAGTTGGAGTAAAAACTGGTAAGAATTTTTGATAATATACTAATGACTGGCGTTAGTTTTCAAAACAATATATCCCACCATACGGGAAGGGACAATTTACTGAGCAACCTCTGCTGCTGCTACAACTAGCCTCAAGAGTTGCTTTTTGCTCCGTTTGTCCTAACACGTCAATACATCCTCCCCTTCCTCACTTTTCGAGGATATGAGTTTTTCAAACTTGCGGCGGACCGGGGAGGACGGGGGGGACGGGGATTTTTTTCAGTATTCAAATGAACACTTAGAGAGTTTTTTCTCCCCGTACATCATGAATTTATGTAGTATAAGCCAATAGAATTCTTGCTGCATTGGTACTTTTGTAAGCTTCATTTATCGACTAATTAAAGAAAAATTATTCTATTTGCTAATACTCATAATCTATTCGACTGTATGGGGAGAAAAAACTCTCTAAGGGTCATTTTTGATACTGAATAATTCGCGTCACAGTTGAAAACTTCAGTAACCCATCGAAAAGTGAAGGAGGAGTGTGTTTGAGAAAACGGAGCACTGCTTCCTTTTACTTGTAGTCTCCTCTTGAAGTGTTGTGAGTCTTACTCTATCTCGATCCCTTGTTATTTCTGCAGTATGGCCAAGTTTTAAAAAAAAAAAATTGTTAAAAAAAGATTAAAAAGAATAATAAAAAAAAAACCGAGCCATCCAGAAATAAAAAAAAAAAAATAAAAGAAAAAAAAATTAAATAAACCCTATAAATAATTTTTTAAAAAATTTAATTATTTAAATAAAAAAAAAATTATATAAAAAATAAATAAAACATTTAAAAAATAAACAGCCGGGGCGGTTGCTTTATTAATAAAAAAAATAAAAAGTTGGTGCCTCCTCCCCGCCCTCCGTGGGGAATAATTATTTGTTTTGAAAAGAAAAAACAAAAAAGAAAAAAAAAAAAAAAAAAAAACTAACGGCGGCGCGTCGGTATGATGATAGGTCTACTGTGTCGTGTGTCTAGACTTAGATGTTTCAATTTTAAGTATTATCTCCTCCACTTGTTTGTCTTTTTTTTTATTATAAAATCGCTTCAAAATGCCGCCACGCAGCCCCCCTCCATGTGCGCATGCGTGTCGCCATTCCCCGTATGGTGCCGTTCTAGCCGGTGATAAGAGGTATATGGAATGCATAACTTCACACTTTATGCTAAGTATATTTCATAAATGCATAATTTGACAAATAAGAAGTTACATTTGAAAGAAGTTGTGGAAAGAAGATTAAGTTCGAGTTTTTTAAAAAGGTCCGTAACTAATTTACATAAAATTAATATTTTTGTTGCACATGGCACAATACAGAGCACCAGGATTTTAGTCCCCTGCCGACGAAGTTTAAGTTTGCACTCCGTCTGTCCAGTAAATCAGTTTTCAACACTTTTTTCTTTGTTCTTGTCTATATCTAAATTATATTTGGTACAATGACAAGTTATAGATAAAAATTCGAATTTCATTTAAGTCCGTTGATTTTCTCTTGGATTTGGAAAAATAGCGTGAATTATAAATTCCGGGGTGGGAGTGGGGGGGTGGGGTGGGTATGCTTTCATATGTTCATTTCATATTTTTCATAACAAGGTTACAATCATATTCGAATCTTGTTTCGGAGCGTTGATTTTTCACTAAGGTATTGCCCTTGACTTAGAAAATAACTGCCCCTTACCATAACCTACTTGTACAATTCAATAATATTTGGAACGGTAGGGGACTATGTAATGCCATGCAATACTTTCAGAATGTTTGCTCCACCCTTCTCCCACCCCCAAGATTATTGCTTAGAAGAACGAGGTTTGTTTTGTTTGTTTGTTAGAAATAAAACATTGGTTTTGTTTGCCCCCGGATGAAATTGAACATTCCGAAACCTTATTGAACATTTATAAGACACCACCTATCATATTCCAAATGATTAATTGGTTGCTGCTTAAAATAAATAAGGAGTTTAAGAAGAAAAGGTGTGACAGC